>VSDK01008770.1:608397-625120 GCA_009767595.1 Symbiodinium kawagutii | reverse complement strand
TCATCGTCATCGTCATCGTCATCGTCATCATCATCATCATCATCATCATCATCATCATCATCATCATCATCATCATCATCATCATTCAAAATTCAGCGTTCATCGTTCATGGTCGTTCATCATTCATCATTCATCATTCTCACAAGTAAAAGTTAAACCTATCACATTATCCTACAATTCCTTCTTTCCCACCAAGGCGGCTTCGTTGTTCTGGAAGATCCGTATCAATACGCCATTTGGAGACAAATCACCAGTTTTTTTCTAGTAAGCCGGAAGGGTTCATTACTGGATCTCCCATTGGGCAAGTAAAACAACCCATCTGATGATGCCAGGATTTAACATCAATAATTTTGAACATATTGGATATACTGAATGGCCACTAGGTGATGTGCAACATAGACGAAAATAGCCATTAAATATCTGCTACATATACTAACGCTTGACAGCTCACAACTAACAGTGATTCACAACAGTCGATATCAACAACAGTCCTGGCAGTCACGAGAGATATGCAACAATCAGCTGAGCAATCCTGTGCTGTTCTGCAAGTTTGTCTGCAGAATTTCATGGATTTTCGTTTCAGGGAACAACATTCCTAGACTCTTCGTTTGGTCCTTATTGGTGGCAACAACGACTTGCCCCTTACCCTGTATTTGTTCATGGCCACTCAGTTTTTGCTACTTTTCTATTTTACTGATCTTTGGTTGTGATGCATCCTCCATGGTATGCCATTTTCTTTTTTTCATAATCCAATGTTTGGGCGATGGTTTGCATATAATACATTGGATGCCAAGATACTTCATCCAATGCTGGGGCTGGGCTTATGCTCCACGTTGATCCCACCCATATCAACACCGCCTAGGTCGAAGGGCACCAGGACATGGTGACCACAAAGGCTCCTGACGGCAACGTGCTTCCATGACCATCCAGCCTTAGACCTCCCAGCCCATGTGGCAACAGCTGCACCAGCTTTCAGGAGATTTTGAGGACTGACCCGAATTCTTGATGGCAAATGTACCACGAAATACCTTCGAACGACCCATCTCGGTGCCTTTAAACGACCCATCTCTGCGGGTAAATCTACCGGCGCCATAAGAGTATCTGGGTTAAGAATGGCCATCGTTGATAGGGATCGAAGCCGCAATTTTTTACGGTGAAATGTTCGCCGGAGCCTACCGCCAACGAAGCCCCAGAGGCGGTATGCTAAAGTGCTGGGATGTAAAATCATCACATCCTAAACTGCATAGTTTATGATATGTTGATTGATTGTTGCCACTGACGGCTAATGATGGTGCATCGATATTAAATAATCATGGTCATGGTAATGCATCTTAATGGTGGTTGATGATGAATGATCGTAGGGAATCATGTTGTAGGCTTCTGGGTGATGGTGATGAGGCAATGGTCAATGTCATGATTCATGATTTTCCACTTTCCGGTCATTATTGCCATTAGATCCATTAGGATCCATTAGGATCATTGTTGCTGTTGTGTCAGGACCCGTAGAACCCATGTGAACAACGCTTGCAACTGCGAGGGTAGTTGTCCGCCAGGTCTGGGCAAACATCCCTCTATTGCTGGAATTGACCGCTCTTTTCTTTGAGAACTGAAGCTCAAACGAGCTCAAGCGCTTTTGTGCTTCTGTAATGCGATGCGCCCAATAATGCCCCTCTCTTGTTGCTACACATCTTCGCCATCATTTGGCAGCGCTGCGCACGAAACGAATAGATCAGGCGACCTTTGTTGGACATGAGTGGGATTTATTGGGCGTGCCGCAGTAGTAGGAGAGCTACTTTAAACTTTAAAATCGTTGGCACGCCAGAAACAGCGCCAGCTTGCAGCGCCGCATTGAACGATGCACGACTCACTTTGGTCGTTGCATCCTGGGCCCGCCAACAGCCAGCGTCTTCATTCCAAGCGTGGGTCTGGTGGCATGGGCCGACCTCCCTTGCGCCTGTGGAAGGGCCAATGCTTCGTGACCTCACAGGTGATGACATCTGCGGTGGTCAGTCAGTTTGGACGAAACTGTGTGTACATCTATGTGTTTAACTACATTGTGTTACAGATGCACACGGTTGAGTCAACTTACAGCTGGAGATCCCAAGCTAAAGCCGTTTTTGCTGGTCCACATGGAAGTTCCCACATGGAAATCCGGGTTTGTGGACCAGTTGCTACCGTTGAGTTTCAACATCGAAATCAGCACCTTCCAACCATTTCTTTCGGCCGCCATCATGAACCAGCAGAATCCATCAGGATGGCGCTTGGTCGTCTTGCATCTCCCAACCAAAAATTCAAATTCTATTCAAATTCTAACGCAGTGGGAACTAACATCATCTTCCAAAACATGTTTTTTCCAAGCAGCATGTCAAACCGCAGGGTTGAACACTTGAAACCTGTTGATCTTACAATCTGAGCTGCCCAACGACCTTACACCCTTGGGAACAAACATATCCAACCATCACCTTTCGCGAAGTTGAAATGAAGATAGCTGCACGCAGGCAGTGTCTCTTTTTTGCATGGGGGATGGTGAAGTTGAAGGCAGTTCACCTTGTACATCAACTGTCAAGTTTTGTTGGGCTGGTTGGACGTAAAACAAACCTCAGTAATGTATCACTTTAGCAATGTTCACTTGCTTCATGGGAAATCTACCAGAAACCCCTGTTTTCATCACCAATGAATAGGGTTTTTTTCCCATTGTTTCGCAGGTGGATTTTCCCATCATTTCCATGGCTTTCCATTGCTTTTCCTAGGCATTTCAGGCACAACACACTTCCGTCCCACGCCTGATCGCACCCCCAGGTGGGAATGGGCAGGGCCATCAGCTCGTAGTCTACCACCTCAGCGAGATGGAGATGGAGATGGTGGCGGCCTCGAGCAGCGGATGGGAAGTTTTCGTGGCGGGCCCTATGGCACAGTGGTACCCCCAAGTGGCCATGAGTCAATATTAACCAAAAAATAATGGAGGATAATGAGCAACAGTGGTAGTGGGAAAGAAGGTAGAAAGCACTGACTAGCGCCACTGATGTATGCCTGGAAAATCACACTCGCTTGCGGATGAAGAGTTGAAGTCTCCCAAGCGGGTTTCCAACGGGTGTTCCCAACCAGGACGCCCCTGACTCCGAGTCACTCTGAGGTCATGATCGGTGAGAGATGTCAATCCCAAGTGATCTGCCAGCTTCCGAAGCACCGACAGCGCACCGATCTTGCTGACATCTCCCGGGTTGGCCTCGAAGGTGATCCCTCAAGGGCTGATGGCTGAGGAGAACCAAGCGAACTACAGGCATTGGATAGTGGATAAATACGTTAACGTACACGTATGCCAATAATAAGCCTACATGTTTCTACATATTGAAATTACTTCTGCATATATGTGAGTTATTGCAAATTTTATTCCTAATATGTTTTGCCAGGGCTTCCCACGGGGAATTAACATAAATGTTTATAGATATAAAAAGATTACTTTACTTCGAGTGATCCCCACCATGTGATTTCAACACCGCTTGTTGGCTCCACTTTTGTCTGACATTCTCTCCGGCATTTATAATGACATTCTTTCTGACATTCTCTCCGGCATATCTTCTGACATTCTTTCGGGCATATCTTCTGACATTCTCTCTGGCATACCTTTTGACATTCTTTCTGACATCCTTTCTGGCACATCTTCTGACGTTCTTTCTGACAACTTTCTAGTCGGACATTCTTTCTGGCATATCTTCTGACATTCTCTCTGACATATCTTCTGACATTTTTTCTGACATGTCTTCTGACATATCTTCTGACATTCTCTCTCACATTCTTTCTGGCATATCTTTTGACATTCTTTCTGACATCTCTTCTGCCATTCTTTCTGACATGTCTTCTGACATTCTTTCTGACAAATCTTCTGACATTCTTTCTGGCATATCTTGTGACATTCTCTCTGACATATCTTCTGACATTCTTTCTGAAATATCTTCTGACATTCTCTCTGACATTCTTTCTGGCATATCTTTTGACTCTTTTGACATTCTTTCTGACATCTCTCCTGACATTCTTTCTGACAAATCTTCTGACATTTCTTCTGACATTCTATCCTGCCATTTCTTTTGACATTCTCTCTGACATTCTTTCTGGCATTCTTTCTGACATATCTTCTGACATTCTCTCTGACATTCTTTCTGGCATATCTTTTGACATTCTCTCTGACATCTCTTCTGACATTCTTTCTGACATGTCTTCTGACGTTCTTTCTGGCATCTCTCTTGACATTCTTTCTGGCATTCTTTCTGACATTTCTTCTGGCATTCTTTCTGACATTCTTTCTGACATGTCTTCTGACATTTCTTCTGACATTCTATCCTGACATTTCTTCTGACATTCTATCCTGACATGTCTTTTCACATTCTGTCTGACATATTTTCTGACGTTCTTTTTGGCATCTCTCTTGACATTCTTTCTGACATTCTTCCGGGCCTTTCTTCTGACATTCTTTCTGACGTTCTTTCCTCGCGGTTGAGGTCCGGCAGCGACCACTCAGCGTGGATGGTCGTGGTTGAGGTCCGGCAGCGACCACTCAACGTAGATGCTCGTGGTTGAGGTCCAGGCGGAGGAGGATGAGGAGACGGAGGACGAGGAGACAACTCTGATAAAATCTAACAACCCTCACCTGACAGGTGGGGAACAAAGATATATATATATATATATAGATGGATAAATGCATTACCCACACATACGCATGTTACATGAAATATGGATACAGCAAAGCCAGTCGCACACAATAGCTCGTGTTCAATGACCTTGGTTGTTAATGTTACTAGCTTGGGAAGGTCAGGGTTCATTGCAGCCAGCAGGTCAAAAACAGCACAATTTAGGTCAAACAACTGGCAATGCACATGCAACTCAGAATGGGCCATGTTTGAAATAATTCGGTATTTCTCAAAGTAGAGGTACCCCCAAATCTCTTTTCAACGCTGTCCCCCAAATCATCCGACTATGAGCATTGTTTGCAACCATTTTGGGGGTCCCCTATTTTGAGAAACTACCAATTGGGTCCACAAATCTTCACAACTGAAGTCAATGGATGTCAATGGTTCTCTGGGCTGTGCGTTGGCACTCCCAACGAAAGCAATTTGAATAATTGTAATTAATGATGATCCACCACAAGAGAAATCATTGAACTGATCAAAGAAAATGAATCAAATATAAATCACATCGATCATCAACAGATTCTTCATGATGCGATGCTGTTGTCGGCCAATGCCCGAACCACAATCACAGGGGCCAGCAACTGCGCACTGGCCCCCGCTCCCTGTGCTATCAGCTACCCGTGGGCCTGGCCTTGTCATATGCCACCAACTCTTCGAAGTGAATCAAATGCGTGGCCACATTCCTCAACGGACTCAGCTGCGTAGTGGCTCGCGGCCACATCTGCTGCTGCTGTGGTTCCGGATGATGAGAACAGAACCTTGCTTAGTGGTAAACTACAGGGGAGAATCACCAACCATACTACGGAATATGATGGAATGCAATGTGTATTGATTATGATGATGATGATGAGGAGGATGATGAGGATGCTAAAGTACATAACCACGCTGAAGACAACAATGACTATGAACGCGATCACCATGTTGATCTAATTGATCTGCCTCGACTACATGTAGCAGCTAATTCCCGTTCTCGTTCAACCCGCCAAGGTAAAAAATCACCCAAGAGTTTCGTAGTGGCATACACCTAGTTCTACCATCGCATATGCCAACCTTCCTGACTGTTATATCATTATTCTATGAGTTCAATTTTATATTTTGTTGACCTACTTGCTGGTACAACATGGATGACACGCCAATTAAAAAAGGTTACCGGTTACCGACATGCCAATGCAAATGGCAAAAGAATCAAGGTCCGATGCTTCTACACCCCCTACTGGGGTGGATGGACCCCACACTCCCCCGGTTTAAACAATGAATTGCACAACATTCAGAAGTGATCAAAACCAGCCACGTCACTATCCAAATACTGCTAGTTGATGTGCAAGAAACTGGTAGTGAACATCATCCGACCACTAAGGAGGTCATTCAATAAGGAGTTGCTTAGGGCTGGTTGCATTCACGGCAGCAATGGTGTTGCCGCCGTGGCAGTTGACCAATGCTAAAGCCCAAGCGGTCTACCAAGCATATCTATTGTCCCGTGTCTGTGCATGCCAACGCATGGCACAAACATGTCGATCCAATTCTTTCTATCTATCCATTTACAGGGGAATCTGCATGTGAACCTGCCCCCTCCCCAGCAACATGGCTGATCTCTGAGATTCATCCAGGCAGGGTCAGCATCAAAGTTCTCCCGAACGCTCACAACCACATGACCTGAGTATCATGGCTACCATGTTTGGAAGTTGATTCAAGGTTGGTCAATAGCTGATATTGGCTGATCAATGGTCAATTGATAATGCTCCATGGTATGATTCACAATGGTTCATTCTGATGGATGTTGATGGTATATCGTTACTGCTTGGTTGATGGTCAATAACCGATTGTTGATCAGGGGTAAGCTCCTAGAAATTAACAGCAACTGACCCTTCCAAAGGGTAGGGGTTGGATTAGCAGTTTCACCGTGACTTCCGATGGATCACAATGGAGAATAATGATTCAAGAGGTGGACGATAACCAACAATAGTTGGTGAATACTGGTGCTTAGTGGTGGTTCATATTGGTTAATCACGGTCAATACCAACCGAGTAACGTCAACTTTCATGGCTAGAATGGTTAACAAACAACCTTCATGGTTTCCAAAAACGCTTATATAACCACCAACCCTTCCAGTATATATAATCACCAACCCTTGTACTAGAGTTACATTGGTTTCCTAACCCCCCCGCATGGCTGGAAGCGCCACAGTTCGCCCAGCGGCTGAAGAGCTCTTTGGCTTCATCAAAGGTCTTCGGGGAGATAAGGCCCGTCCACTCGTGCGTCTTCACCACCACATGCGCTCCCGTTTCGAGGCGCTTCTCCAATTTGCCACGGCTCAACCTGGGAACGCCAGTGTTGGCTGAGCTGCAAGCAGCGGTGATTCATTGGGTTAGGGGTAGCACGAAAGAATCGCCAGCAGGTAGTGCTGATTAATGAATTAATGTTTGAAAAGAAAAACAGGTGCAAACTCCCAGCACTAGATCATATGCAGATGGTTTGCTAGTCATTTTTTGTGCAGGCTTCCAGGGGGTTAAAGTGGTGACGTTGAAGACTAACAGGCTTCTTGACCATACAACGAAAAGAGCGAGGAAACATGTTCCATGATGGCTCGGATGTAAGAATGTGGAAAATGATGATGAAGGGACAAATTGTGACCAACCATCCATGATAGACATGGTAGATCATTCATTATTTTGTCTAAACGGCCAAGATACCTCTATACAACATGTAAATCAATAAGTCATTATCACCAATCAAAAAAATCACTATCATCTATATACCATCGTGAACGGCCATCAACCATGAGTGACCGGTCTACACCATTACCAGCCATTACCAACCATTCTTGACCACAATGGTCAACGCGTTTGTCTTCCCATCTTCGCGCAATTCTCTGCCGAGAGTCTGGCGTATCCAGTAGGAGTCACAGGCTTCCTGATGGGCTAGCTGAAGCGTCAAATTTTGGATTGGGAATGCTGGGTAATGGTTGACTAATGGTTGGTTAATGGTTGATTCATGGTTGATGTTTCCAGCCGTTAACCATGATTGATTGTCTGTTTTTGAGGCTGATGAATGGCTGATTACTGATTGATGTTTCCTGCGCCATCAAACATGAAAACTACCCAGAAATCCTTCAAAGATGGGACTTCTCATGATTCGCCTAGGAATTCTTGAAAACACGACCGCTGCAATGACTTGCATCTCTCTTCAACTTCATGTGCTACCTAGGCTGCACACCGAGGAAAATGAAAATCATCAGCAAAATTGGAAAAACACTGGCGAATCATCATGTTGAATGATACCAGCTCATCAGGGTTGATAGTGCTCAAATACACGCTGTCAACCTGGCTAATAAGAGGCAGTAATATTCACTAATCACTAGCCGCTCATGATCATTGGTTGGAAATGGTAGATGCATATGAATAAACACGATGTATGTGATGGTGAATCGCCAACAATTCTTGGTAAGCCAATTGTGGATCTACTTTTTATGGGATATTGGCTTACTACTTGTCATTGGTTGACCAATTTTTATTCCCCATATATATTTTCCCAAACCTGCCAGGTTTATTCCCCAGGGATTAGCCTGGGATAGTTGACCGTTTTGTTCTGGCCAACCTGGCTGCGCGCAGAAAATCCGCCCCGCAGAGCTTTAGCTGGTTGATCAACTGAACCGTTCACGCGCAACCAGGGACTGGCTCTCAGGGCATTGGATCATATCATCACCCATTGGAATCCACTATATCTTCACACCTGGATCTACCTCTAACCATCATCAACCACTCTCTTCTTGCTTCGTATCCCCTATTTCTACCTACTAACCATGACCACCATCAACCACCATCAACCACCAGCAACCACCATCAACCACTACCAACGGTAGACTTCCTAACCATTCGTTGCAACGGCCGGGGATCTCCCCATCCCGGCCGTGTCCTTCGCCTGTCGAAACAGCAAGCGCACGGCGTTGAAGGCCCAGGTCGAAGCAGTGCGACTCATGTCTCTGCTCGCCTCAGTGAGCCAACGCTGACCCAACCACGGGGAGCCACGGGCAGGGGAACACCTGGGAACTGTAGTAACCACTGAAACCACCAGGGGAACCAATGGTTGGTTGATGAATGGTTGCAAAATATGGGTGAATGGTGAGTGAATAGTTTATAATGGTTGAATGTGGTTGATTAAGTACACACATGGTTGTAGTAATATATAATGATTAAGCATAGTTGACTCCCCGACCATTCAAGTTGATCCATGGTTACAAAATAATGGTTGATGAACGGTTGGCTATTTCATGGTTAACGATTCATGCTTGATTGCTGGCTCATGTTCTGGTTGACTGGTATCGAACAATTAGGAGATCATCACCAAAAACAATATCTGGCCTTGTTAAGTTGCGGTTCATAACCACCAACCACCCTACCCCAACATTTGGCGAGGCGACTCCTGGTACGTCCAAATCGCTCGGCCTTTAAAAGGCTAGACAGGATGCAATAGGGATCCCTGTGCTCCAGCTGCAGCTCCCAACCTACAGCTGGACAATCTACTATGGTTAACCATCAGTATGATCACCAACTGTTGGTCACCAACTGTTGGTTGGTTAAGAAGCTGGATTAATGGTAATCTGTTGGCTGACAATTCTTATGGAGTTCAGCTAACTGGTTACCGACCCCAACTCCATTTGTGCTTAACCATCATTATGATTAACCATCTATGATGGTTAACCAATACCATGCTTGTTAACCCAAATATCATGCTTACCAACCGATTATGTGATTAATTCACCAATATCATGGCGAACCAGTATGGTTATCTCTAACCAATATGGCTGTTTCTCAAAATAGGTGCACCCGCCAGTCATCTATTATCAACCATTCTTAGTAATAAACCAACCATTTTTGGGGTCCCCTATGGCTGGAGAGACCACCATATTATGGTTAACCAGCCAGCAACCCCAACTCCAAGCACCACCAGGCGGCAGTGATCACCACCAATGGCTTCGCCGGATAGCGAAAGCCCGCTGCAGCATCCCATCGCGTGCGTTCCACGGTGTCCAAATGTCGAGCTTCGCACTCTTCGTGGCAGTACGTGCCGGTGATCTTGGCACCATTGCCTTGGGCCATCCCTGCGGGGTGAAGGTATGGCACATGAACCAACGAATAGATAGATAAATCAATGGATAAATGGATGAATAGATGAATAGATATACATGAATATATAGATAAATAAATGAATAGATCAATAAATAGATTTACAAAAATATACATAGATAGATCATAGATCTCATTCAAATCCAGGCAATGTTGGGCAGGTTTTCAGAAACAAGTGTTGGGAAACCTTGGAGGAACCTACATCAAAGTGAAAAAGCAAGATTTCCCTGAGATTCTCCTGGCCAATCCAGTGAGAGCGGCATAGGGGTTGGGAATCGCGTGATCAGGGGTGGATGTCTTGCGGGATGATTCAGAAGTCCTCCATTTACGCTATTTCCATATGTGATACGGAAAATCAGGTAATCAATGGTAACAATGCAACGAGTTCTTATCCCATGATTGGCCTGAACCCGTTGAGTCAAAGGGACCCGTCGCACTTACTGGTCAATCAGCGCCTAGCCCACGGTCTCCCAATGTTAAGCTTTGGGAGTGGCTGCCTTCTCGGCATTGTTTCACCACCATGGCTATCTACAAAGGGAAACCCGTTTCTGCTCACGCACAGGGACCCGAAAATCAGATTCATAGCTTCATTTTCGTTGCCCATCAAATTCCCTTGGTTCACGTACAGAAATGCCATATGCCCAAGCCCTTAGCGCAACTACCCTGCCCACGACGCCAAGACACCATGACAGTCAAAGGGTCCATGACCATTGGGATCAACCCCTGCGGTGGGACTCGGACCAGGTCGTGTTGCCGCGTAACCTCCCGGCGCTGCCATGCTGAGGGTCCGCCGAGAGAAAACGCCGCTGGCAAAGAGGCCACAGGTCAGAAGGCAAGCCTCGGAACGGTGTGAGGTTCCTCACCATGGGTTACCACCATCAACTTTTTTCCCATCACCATCCAAAAGGTTCAGCTAAGGCTGAGGGCGAGCAAATCATCAAGTGGTTCAGCTGAATTTTCTTTGATCCCTTCCTCCTAGTTTGAAAGTTTGATGAAACAATATACGATTCAGACTCTGCAAGGCCTACAGTCAGAAATGACCAAACTCCGTGGACCGGTCCACAACGCCAAGCAACACAACACCGACTCTTCATCCCTAAGTTGCGTCTGGGCCAAATTTTCGGCGACAGGCGCGCAAGGTAAATAGTTCCAGCAACACATGTGCAAAATGGGCACCCGCAAACAGGTAGTGCATCTACTATACTACCATGTGCGGAGGACATATCAAATGAAAACTCCGCATCCCTTCTGTGCACATCTGAAGCATGAGCGAAATAGCCTTTCTCTTGAATTCCTGTCATGCTCATCCATCCGATGTTGACCTTGACATTACCAGCTGGAAGACCTGTCAGAAGCTGCAGGTTTACCCCCAGCTTCTGTTGTTCATCAGATGGATCATGAGGCATTGTTGCTATTTCTCACCTAGCAATAACCTTCATCAAGCATTATGATCCATCACAAGCCTTAAGCCATCATTAAACATCATTCACCACGACTAACCACCATGATCCCCCGTGGTTTATGCACCTCAAAGGAACCACGGAATCTCAGTGGAACTCCCATGAAGCTGATGACAAACCACAGGGACCTCGCTGGTTGGCTGTGACAACTCTTAGCAGGTGGAATTTCTCTCGGTGCTTCTCGGCCTCGGGGTTCCTGAAACCAGCTGGCAGCCGTAGACCACCAGGAGTGAAGGATGGATAAATTATGGCTATTTGACGGTTAGACAACTAATGGTTACAGTATGTTGAACAGCCCCTGCACTACTGCTATTGGGTAGGTGAACATCCCAACAAAAACCTTTTCTATTCACTAAAGGTACAGGGTTTGGACTCATGGCCATTGCGATACCCACCACTCATCGTCATGAACCATCGTCAAAATCTTTGATGCTCACCGGGCATCATTGACCACTGTCAAACAGCAACGAACATTACTACAGCACCTTCCTTAAACATCAGTACCAAGTTGTGCCGGTCATGAACTAAGGCATTCAGTGACTACCATCAACCAGTATTGCAGAATCATCAAAATGTTTTACCATCGCTTACTAATATTGTGCACCATCATACGCTGTTTTCTCATTGTCAGCCTGAAAATCATCACATTGATGACCCATGCCCACCTGCAATTTACAAAAACACAAGTTGGCAGTGAGTCAGTGAGTCAAAACCCTGTACCCCTGGCTCCCCCATCATTAACCATGGGTTTCCCTTTGAAAGTGGTGGCGAATCCACAAGCTCAGCTGGCTGATAAGTATTGACCCATAGCCAAGTTGGTCATGACACCAGCTACCCACCTACCCAGCTACCCACCAGCTCGCACAGGCGGTCCCTGTTGTTGCCCGCAAGGCTTCGTTCGCTGGCTCTTCTGCCTGGGGGCACCCCATGCAGCGATGGAGGATGCCGCATTGTTGCTATGGGCTTAGTGTGTTCCGTGAAGACTGGTGATGACTGGTGATGATGGCGGTGATGACTGATGATGATGGTAGTGATGATGATGATGATGATGATGGCGGTGATGACTGATGATGATGATGACTGATGATGATGATGATGATGATGATGATGGCGGTGATGACTGATGATGATGATGACTGATGATGATGATGATGATGATGATGACTGATAATGATGGTAGTGATGACTGATGATGATGGTAGTGATGACGATGATGATGATGATGATGATGATGATGGCGGTGATGACTGATGATGATGATGACTGATGATGATGATGATGATGATGATGACTGATAATGATGGTAGTGATGACTGATGATGATGGTAGTGATGACGATGATGATGATGATGATGATGATGATGGCGGTGATGACTGATGATGATGATGACTGATGATGATGATGATGATGATGATGACTGATAATGATGGTAGTGATGACTGATGATGATGGTAGTGATGACGATGATGATGATGATGATGATGATGATGGCGGTGATGACTGATGATGATGATGACTGATGATGATGATGATGATGATGATGACTGATAATGATGGTAGTGATGACTGATGATGATGGTAGTGATGACGATGATGATGATGATGATGATGATGATGGCGGTGATGACTGATGATGATGATGACTGATGATGATGATGATGATGATGATGACTGATAATGATGGTAGTGATGACTGATGATGATGGTAGTGATGACGATGATGATGATGATGATGATGATGATGGCGGTGATGACTGATGATGATGATGACTGATGATGATGATGATGATGATGATGACTGATAATGATGGTAGTGATGACTGATGATGATGGTAGTGATGACGATGATGATGATGATGATGATGATGATGGCGGTGATGACTGATGATGATGATGACTGATGATGATGATGATGATGATGATGACTGATAATGATGGTAGTGATGACTGATGATGATGGTAGTGATGACGATGATGATGATGATGATGATGATGATGGCGGTGATGACTGATGATGATGATGACTGATGATGATGATGATGATGATGATGACTGATAATGATGGTAGTGATGACTGATGATGATGGTAGTGATGACGATGATGATGATGATGATGATGATGATGGCGGTGATGACTGATGATGATGATGACTGATGATGATGATGATGATGATGATGACTGATAATGATGGTAGTGATGACTGATGATGATGGTAGTGATGACGATGATGATGATGATGATGATGATGATGATGATGACTGATAATGATGGTAGTGATGACTGATGATGATGGTAGTGATGATGATGATGATGATGATGATGATGATGATGATAATGATGATGATGATGATGGCGGTGATGACTGATGATGATGATGACTGATGATGATGATGATGATGATGATAATGATGATGATGATGATGATGGTGATGATGATGATGATGATGATGACTGATAATGATGGTAGTGATGACTGATGATGATGGTAGTGATGACGATGATGATGATGATGATGATGATGATGATGATGGTGATGATGATGATGATGATGATGATGGTGGTGGTGGTGATGATGATGACGACAACGGACGAATCAAAAATGCTAATGACTGTTAACAAAAATGATGCCGGATGATGATTAACGATTATCCAGGGTCAACTACTATGGTGGCTATGATCGTTCCTTATGGTTTGTTCATGATGATTATCTTGCCCCGTATCGACGCACATATTTTGCCACATGGCTCTATGATAGTTGACGATTCGCTCGCCACAGCGGTAAGCATAGTACATAATTGAATTTCAGTTCTTACACAGAGTGAGGATAAACAATGATTTATGATACTTTTCTGGTTGGTGTTTAAACCCCCGAAAAAATGGTCAGCCAACCGTAGCGAATTATTGGGCAACATGTTGAACACCACCAACCCGTTGTTGACACTCAATGCAGTCGATGATGATTTGTGACGATCTTGATGGTTACCAATCAGCGCGTATTGTTTTCTAAACGCAATGGCTAGTATCCAATGACCTTGAGATTGAACTTCAATCACTGGATGGGAACCTCTTCCAGAAATCCCTCTTCCAACGTTCAGTCAGAGCTGGGTTCCCGGCATTTCATCACCTTTATTGGAACCACCAATTAAATCTAATCAATTGTATTTCTATATAGGAAGGCAGAAGAAGTGATGGAAACCACAATGTAGTCCCAGGCCGACACCACTCATCAATTGGTCCCTGAAAGAGGTGGGGTGATTCCTATCCGGGCATGCTGAACGACCTGAAAAGGCGTATAAATCTTAAACAATGCAACCTACCAACAAGTAGTTGTTTCACAACTATCTTTACTCACAATCCCCAATTATTTGCCACCGTAATGGAAACCAAACATTTTGGAAGTACATGGTTTGAAGATCAAACAGAGCATTTTGACTGCTGGGAACCCACCTCACCCAAGGTCATCCCAGCAAAGTCCGCTGCTGATCAAGGATACTGATGGATTGGATGATAATCTATCCGAAACCGCTAAACTAATATATAAATATATAGTAAAATCATCTGAATACATGTAAATATGAAAACAAACACATGATTATGCATATATATATATACATATGCTGGGTCCCGGGCAATCATTACACATCACCAATTTTGTCATTATGTTGATCATGTCCAACCATTTTTCGTAATTAATGAAAGTAATAATCTAAAATCGGATTCACACAGTCATTCGTGATAGACGTGATGCTCAAAACATGATGGCATATCATTAGTTAACCCATGACTAATGCATCAACAAAATTCATTTACTAGGAATGATTGACCATGCGATTCATTTACCACGACAGCTCAAGGGTCTTGGAAGTCACTCACCGGGGGTTCTCTCCGCGGGTGGCACCTCGCGGGTCACGGCCCTTGAGCGGCTTCTGCTGCGTTTCTCCATCGTCACATGACCCGCACAAGTGATTTTGTTGTGTCCCTCAGGTGGCAATATGTCAAGATTAACCCACCAATGATGGGGGATAATGACCAACAATAATAGGGAAAACAATGGTTATTGATAGGAAATCCAGGGGTAAGGGGGTTTTGACCCATAGCCAGGTAGCTTAGAACCAACCAAAGTGGCTACAAAGGGCACATCAACAAACACCATGAGTATGCAAATCAAAAAACACAAGTAATTTGTATGAGGAATGTTTCTTGGATAATGATTTGTTTGTTATTTGATCGAGATGAAGAAGTCAACAAACCCATGGATTTGTGAATGTAAACTGCGGCGGGCTGCAACGTGGGAGAAAAAAGGCTAAGTCTCAGCAAAACATTTCTGAATCCAAAACTAGACAGGGTCCCTGGGATGATAAACCATCTGGTTGGCATATAACGTAGTAAATGGGGTAGTATATGGGCGTGGGCGAACCAAGGGGTGGCAGGGCACATGTTTAGGATTGTTTAAGTGCATTTATGTACCTATACATGTGCGGAGTATCAAACATGTTAAGACAAGTATGGATTGAACATCAACACATGCATATACAGAATACATGCATATAAAGATATATATATATACACATATTAATGCAATATACTTGTTTGTTTAATTATGGATATAGAAAATTTGATACATGTACATTTATATATACATACAAAAAAATAATTACATATTGATAGATATGCGTCTTCTTGCGTCTTTGTGCGCAGCATTACCATGCATCTCGTCATCATCCCAATACGGATCAGAGTGACCCCATTGACCCGCCAATGCCATGTACCCATGATGGTCGCTGAGTCATTATGATCATGGATAATTAATATTAGTCAGATGTCATAAACAATTGCTCTGAAAAAAACAGCCTCTCCTGTTCATCCCACAAAATCGCGACACCAAACACAAACTAACAGCAAACGGCGAGAAATACTGTAGCCATGCAAAAACATGATGACGCGTTTTAAGCACCATGTGGCCCGTGCGGCACGGGAAAAGTGGTGACCCTATTAATAGGCTCGGACCTACCCTTCATTGATGCACCATGGATGGCTTTCAACTGGGCCTGTCACAGAGAAAGCCATGAGTCACACTGCCAAACCAGGGAAGATAAATATTGCTAGCCTCAACTCCTGAGCCCTCTCATAGCCACCATGAACCATCAAGTGACCATCATCGTGGTTCACTAGCCATCAGCTGACTAACCATCATCGTCCATGATCGTTCTCTAACATCGGTCATTGACAACCATCATTACTCAAACCAGTGAACAGTTCAGTCGCCAGTAATCGACCATGAGTCAACCAAACATCAAAGTGCAGCTCTCAAGAGCAGCTCTCAAGAGCAAGAGATCCTGAGGATTCTAATTCGATAGTATCTATTTTCGCGTACGCCTCTGCCACAGAAGACTTCGGTCACGGCATGATGCCTGGGCCTAGCTGTGTGACGGGCATCGCGCGAGCCATCACTT
>VSDK01008770.1:550043-605731 GCA_009767595.1 Symbiodinium kawagutii | reverse complement strand
ATCATCATCATCATCATCATCATCATCATCATCATCATCATCATCATCATCATCATCATCATCATCATCATCATCATCATTTGTTTACTCACCAATCACTTTCACTAGCCATCAGTTGCGAACCTTTGGCCAACATTAAACATCCTTAGCCACTAGCCAGCAACCATCTTCACTAACCACAAATTACAGCTGTCACCATCTGGCGCGCCACCAACTGCTTGGCGGAAGCCTTCGTAACTGCGAGCGAGCTCGCTACTCACAGTCGATGCTCAGCAGAAAATCCTGAGGCGCCGTCCCCAACAGCGCGGAATCAAAATATTTCTCAACGTAGGGGGGATTGCTCTGAGGGTTAAGATCCAGGCATAAGCGGTCACTATACTTGGTGGTTTCGCACAAACTTCCGAGATCAGTGGTTCAACCCCTACGGAAAAACATGTTTGTCAACCAACAATGTGTTCAATACATTTGGGAAATAACAAATGTGAATCTAATCACCAACCAGTAGTTGTTTAACCATTTTTGTTGGTGATTGTCCCCGATTACTAAGCAAAGGTCACCATCAGTGAACATTATTAACCACTAACCCTTACTACTGTAACCATTGACCATCAACTCACCATAAACCCACCAAGATCCACCAAGCGTGAACCATTGCGAACCATTACTCTTCCTAAGCAGTGGAAGGCCATCATTAAACATTATATAGCCATTACTTTTCCCATTATTCACCATTCTCAATCCAATGGAGAGAAACTGATTAATAGTGGTGAATATTTTCCAACCCTCTCGCGAAAGTGTTGAATTATGATGCAAAGTGTCATTGAATGGGGAATAACCATTATCGATCCAAAGTATTATTCTCACCCACTCGCGAAAGTGTTGCAGTTCTCGCCTTCATCTCCGCGGTTCCGGCCAAGTCCATGACGCTGCCCTCTCGGGAGCGACCATGGGCGGCACTGGTCAGTTTGCTGGTTCAAGGGTGCTTAATTGATGACGATTAATGATATTAATTGTGTTTTTTTTACCAGAGCATCTCAAAGGATCGGCCCTACCACAGCACCTGCAATGGATGATCAATGATGGTCAATGGTTAGTGATAGCTATTTGATGGTCAATTGATGGTCGACTGATGGTCAATTGATGATTAATTCGGTCAATTGATAGTTATTGATGGGTCAGTGGATGTTTAACGATTCTGAGTCGATGATTCATTCTTTCAGTTGATGGTTATTGATGGTTCAGTGGATGGTTAACGATTCTCAGTTGACGCTTCATTCTTTCAACTGATGGTTTTTTGATGGTTCAGTGGATGATTAACGATTCTCAGTTGACGGTTCATTATTTCAATTGATGTTTCATGATGGTGGCTGGTGATTATTGATGGTTCATGATGGTTTGCGATTGGTGATCATCAATTTCTATCGTGGTAAATAGTGTGCCATTGATAACTCATGGTCATTAGTGCTGTGGCGAAGAGCTAATGATGACCGAAAAAAGGGGAAGAACTTCAACCCTCTGTTCAACTAATTTGGGCCGCTGATGGGTGATCTAAAAATACGGGATGCCTTTAGAACACCAGACTAAAGGGTCACAGGTCCCAGGTCCGTCTTCTAGAGGGTCATGGTGGAAAGAACTGATCAAAAGAGACATCTTCTGCTAATCATGATCTATCACAAGAAGAATAGAAGGTAAACAAATAATTGGCTTTGTGGTGGCTAATGATGGCCGATTGCCCCGGTACCCTTTATTTTCTTGAGCCAATCGATATTCTGTTGCTAGCGGGTATCCGTGCGGTTTGTTGACTGCAGCATCCCAAGCAAAGAAAACATTTCATACCTGAAAAGGGTCCAATTGTAAACATGTGATCACTGGAAGGTACGTCTGGTCGGCCAGTCATCCTTGCCGTTTCTGGTTGTATCATGTTTCATCTAAGCCAAAGATTGCGAGGCGGAATGCCAGAGTCATCCTCGCCCCTCAGAAACCCCCAGCTGCGGAAAATCCCAGCAGTCACAGTGTCACGTTCTCACGGTGGCAGTCCTTGCTGGATTCACTTCGCAGGAGTCTCCTTCGCATCGATTGCGAGCTGTGAGGCGTTTTGTTCACAATCTCTTTGGCCACCTGAGCGACCAGGGTCCCCTGAGCAATGATTGACGAACCACTGTGAGGCATTCATGATTGGCAACCTTGAGCGAAGGTCAACACCACGTTGGTCCAGTAATCTTGACACGTCCTAACCACGTGGATCACATTTTCCAGCCTCCACAGAACCTCGCAAGGATGCCACGTGCAAAGCTGTCAAGTCCTTGGACAGCTGCGGTGAGCTCACCAGCTGGCCCAAGGATAACCAACAACGGCATCATCTGCTCTTCTGGAAAGGTCAAGTTCTGACTGTTGGATGGCACTTGCAACCAGAAGCCATGGCAAGGTGAACTGAGGTGAACCATGGAACGTCAACCGCGCTGCGTCGCCCGCGGGCATCGGTTGCACTCCCTCCACTAACAAACTCAGTATTCCAAGGAAAGCCGGGATGTGCTTTGACAGGAAATTCTCAATAAACCAATCTTAACCCCTGACACTCCCAAATCAGCAAAAAAAGGACCAGTTCAATGGAACTTACTGCAAATACCAAGTAAATTACAATTAAACATCAAATTTAAAGGTCAACCAACCTTATATCCACAAAGAAGACACAAACCTGGCTAAAGAAGCACATACAAGTACTAACCAAATATCCAGACTGGTAAAACTCACCAACGGAACAACAACCGATCACTTCTTGAATCATGACCTCGCCCAGGTACATCTGACTGGCGCAGGAAAGGGTCGGCACCGTGGCTCATCAACACCTGGCGCTGGCATAGAACATGCATGGCATGAACCTTGATGCTCAAGAACCATCATAGTTAAGAAATTCTAGAAATTGATTGCTTCATACCATTAATAATCATCATATATGTTATTATGGTCTATGTTTGATTTCTTAGCTGTCATTGTTTTATACGTTACATGTATGACTAAAACAATTGCCTTTTTATGCTTAAGATATACATTTATGGTCGTTATGTGATACATTCACTATCAAGGCAATGGTTAAGACACGGGCCTTACGTCCACTATAGTGGCAATTGTTCAGAACGGGCCTTACATGGCGATAAGCAACCATTAACGATATTGAGTCACTCTGGAACAGACCTAAAACACTAGTATGAAATAACCACTTATGTTGAACACTACTGTGACTCACGTAACAGCTTACATGTGCATGTATATGGTGGTATGTGCATATCTTTGTTGGAAAAACTGTTGCGAATTGAAGTACTGCCCTGCTGGTTTATGTGACCAACCATGGTGTATGAACCCAAATCGTCAATCAGCAAAACCCACATGCTCCATGTATGGCATACTCACAAACGTTCAACAATAAAATGCAAAGCAAGGTATACATACATAAACATATGTGTGCCATACATCAGTCATACAATAGCCTATTTGATAAATACAAGCTATATGTATTAAACATCAAGATTATATGTACAAAATTGGTATAAAAAATGTGACGGTACAAATAATACTAAGTGTTTTTTGGGGTTGGAAGTTCCCAAGGGAGATAACTTTTTTGTTTCAGTAGTCTTTTCTCACCACTGCTTTAAAAAACAATGCTGTAAATACCAGTATTTCATGACCATTTCTCATGAAAAAATACCCCCTCATGAGGTTCACAAAGGCTCCGAGTGGGAAGTATTTCTTATTAGAAATGGTTGTAAAACACTGGAATTTACAATATGTTGTACTTTTAGGGGGTCTGAAACCTAGGCTTGAGAATAACAATAACGGTTCCTGGGAACACACAGCTATGCCGATCTGTGGATCTCTCTAGGCCTGTGAAATCCAAAATCCTCATGACCGCAGCGAAGGGGCAACTGAACATAGTAAGCACGTGTATAATCGTGTATGTACCAATTTTCATCAGGATCTGGATTGATCAGTCGTTTCTAATAGCTGTAACTGATAAATAGCCACTGATCCCAATACCAAATCTGAGTAAAAGACATGTCTAATCATCAAGCTTTTTGCATCTTGATCAAAAACATGAACAATGAGCAAACCTGTACCATTCACAATGGTCAATCACCAGGAATCAATGTACAATCAAAGGGCTGAGCAGCTACATCTGGCTCTAGCAACCTGGTCATCTCTCTACAACTGTACTAACTGTTATCAAGCCGTAATTACCATGACTGCGCAGTTTCAATCAACATTTTGGCAGTGAACAATCTATGGTCAAAGCTACTGTAATTTTCAGCTAGTCAGTTTTTTCGGTTTCAATTAGTTCAACTAATGGATGCTGAGACATTAATTACTGACGCACGAACTAATGACTGACCCACAAGCTGATGACCTATGCTCAGAGCCATCAGTAACCTGTCGCAACCGCCTCCACCATGTCGCCAAAGCCCGACAAGGCCGCGGAGTGGAGAGGTGTCACCTCATCACCCCATGGTGAGGACTACAAGGGGTGACCAGCGGTTTCTGAGTTTCTGAATGGTTGATGATCAAACTCAGCATTGATTATGGCTCATGGTCAATAAATGAGTGCTGATGAATAAACCACCTTGATGCTGAATAATGCATGGTGATAATTCATGATTCATTTCATTGAGGGCTTGTTAATGGTTGACCAAAGTGCCAATGGTCTTTTGCCCTATTGATGATAAATACTTGATGTTTGACGATAGCTTCTCAATGCATCTAGTATTGTTTTGATGTTGGCGTTCATGATGCTTCAGTGATGGGTAATGGCTCATTTCATTGCTGAGTTATTTGTGATTGATGACTAGCAGTTGCGGTCTAGGCAGCGTGGCCCTGGCATGGGGCACCTAGAATCGCCATGACGCACGCGCAATCTTGCTGTAAAATTGGGCACTGGATATGATCGACATCATCTCACTAGTCTGGGAATCTTCTTCATGACAACTAGCCAGCCGAGAATCCAGGGGAATATTGGCATTCACCGTTTTCAGTCATCCTTCACCATTGCTGTAAAGCCATTACGAACGATTTACCAAATGCCAGCATTCGGATACCGTAGATGAACCAGTTGCGATGGGGAATCACTGGAGCTTTCCGGATGCTTGATCACAGTAGGGTCGTAAAGTTACTTCAAATCTTTACCCCAGAAAATCCCACCCCTGATATGAAGGTTTCTCAAAATAAGGAACCCCAAAAATGGTTGGTTTACCAGTAGTAAAAAAATATCATTCCAAAGAATGATTTGAGGGTAATCTGTTTAAATCTACTATTTATCCTCAAAATGTTGCAATCCATAAGCAATAAATATCGTCACTATAGTCTATAGTGTCTTAATGAGAAATCGCCATATGGAACCAGCCATACTCCGGTGAATCCTTCCAGGGGTCGCCAGGTACTGGTCCCTTGCATCCCAGGTTGAGGTCGCCCAAGGGACTCCATTGATGTCCTTCACGTTGGGGTTCGCTCTGCGCGCCAGGAGCAACTCCACCACGTTGCGATGCCCCTGGCCAGGCACACGTTGCACACGTTGGGGTTCTCATAGCAATTCACCAACGATGACCTACTTGGAGGTGCACCCCCATCCCTTGTAACTGAAGACATTCACCGTGGATTTTATCTAAAACATGATGATTGACTTAGCTTCCAGGTTAGGGACAGCCAAAGGGTCAAGCCCTCGTTCCAGTCCCCATCTGGTTGCTGGTTGCATCACCCCCGTCACCGTGGACGCCGCTGCGCACCTGGTGCGCTGCAGTCTGCAGACACGTGCGTCCCTGGACAGCCACGTGGCCGATGTTGGCCTGGCATCGGTGTAACCACGGGTTGGTGGGTGCTTTAAAGTAGCAGTACGGTGGTTTTTAATGGCTAGCGGCATTACTGTGGGTAGTAGTCTATCATGTCTAGTAGCTTATAGTGCTTGATAATGGTTTATACTGGTTTATCATGGCTTGTAATGGTTGGAAGTAGTTTGTAGTAGTTTATAATGGTTTGTGGCAGGTAGTAGTTTAGAAGACTGATGGCCGATACTGATTTATAATGGACTGTGCTACTATATAATTAGTTTCAATCAACATTGATCACCCGTCAGTCATTGGTCATAATGCATTGGTCTCGTTCGTCATTCATGTTCATTAGTTCATAGTACACTGATGGTTAAACGGGTTCAATCCTGTTAGTTGTGAATAGCATCTGGTTGTTAGTTGATACTGGTCCATCATACCCTTATACTGGTGAACGAAGGTTGTAAAACATGATTAGTGATGGTTTGTCATGCTTAATTGATTGCTGTCATAAACTGATTGTTTATGATGGTTAGTCTTCATGGCTCATGACGGCCTATCCTTTGGCATCAACGCCCAGGGAATCAGGGAGTCGATCCTAGCCAGCTCCTCAGGTGTACCAATGGCACAGTTGACCGTCCCACCAGTAACACTCGCCTGTCAGTTGTTTGTTCACGCACGGCATTACCCCAAAAAGGGGAACACAAACATCACCTGGACCTGCAACCCTTACGTATTTCAGCAAATTGATGCAGCTGACACGCTGTAACTGTAGCACTTCCCGGTGTGGCACCGGGCCAACCAGCAAGTACCACCCATCAGAGCGATGCCGTGCCTTGAAGTCAAGAAGCATATCACAGATTTGAGCTTGCCCATTGCCTGAGCGCCACTATCCCAGGCTTCGGTCCTGTCAGCTTTTGATCCCAAGTTTGCCGAGCTGTCACTGTTGGAAGCTGCAAAATTGTTTCTTGATAACTAGTGAACTACACAAACCAAAGGATCATTGAAATTTGTTTAACACTTGTTTGCTCAAACTTGGCTTCTTTGGTTTCAACCAATTTTTGAATCGGCCGGTGGTTTCCTACTAACTTGGCATAAGTTGGCGGCAACCCAATTTGTATACCTACCGCATATTTTTTTATTCAAAAATCGATAGACGGTTAACAACAATATTTATTCATGACAACTGTCCAACCGCAACCATTTTCAACCAAAAATCGACCATCATTGAACAATTGATTCTAGCATTGTGAATGGTGGATCTTACAACCATGATATTCCTCGTGATTCAGCACTAGCCTGCATGAATTCATCCTGATTATTTCATCGTAAAACCAACCATTTTCATCCGCATCATCATTTCGCCGAGCTTGTATACTCTACCATTTCGAACCATCATGAAATATAGGCATAACATGCCATAATTGTAGCCAACCACCGTTATCCATTATTAATCATGATGATTCAAGATTGGTAATGACGGTTGGTTATGGCATGTTTTTCATGGTTCTTATTTCACTTTTATTGATATTGCACAGATATATATATATATATAATACATCATGAATTTTCGTTTTCACTTGTGTGAACGAGCCAGGATCAGCCACCATTGATCATCGTTTTGCCAATGGCCAATCGTGAACCATGATCAATGTGTCACCACCATTAGCAAACACTATTACACCATTTCACCACTATCGTTCTCCAGTTCCAACATCAATCATCATTTTTTTAGCCGATCATTTAACAATCATTATTTCGTACCCACTACTATTTCTCATCAATAGCCACCATAAATCAGAGCACTAATGGCCAGAACCAACATTAGGAAATAACCACCACGGTTTATCATAGCCATCATCATTACACCGTTGATATTTAATCTCACTCAAATTATGAATATGAAACCTACCTATCAACACTATTTACCAACACTATTCCTGCTTCAAACTTAGCTCGTGACCATCATTCACCAACCGTTATCAAACACATTTCACCCATTGGTTCAACAGCTGGCATTGCGCCCAGTTGCGCGCTGCTTGGTGCAGGGGCGTCAACTTGAACTTGGTCTGCGCCTGCACCGTGGGCCATGCTGGGCGCATGGCTTAGCGGGGGGTGGGCCTTGTCAAGGGCCTAATCTATTGCACTACAGTACTGGCTTCTTATCTTCATATGGTTCCTGTGCACCCATACGGCTGTAGTACGGAGCAACTGGTGTGCTTTTCATGCTGCATGATTTGCAAAAGAAACTCTTCAAAAAGGAGGTAAAATTCATCAAAACATCAAGCAAATAAGAATGAGTTTCTTTTTCCATCACTTTCCATCGCCATCATTCGCCATCCCGGAGGTTAAGCTGGGCTGGGTGTTGAATTAACCACCGCGGTTTCATGGGTGCCCTCCTCGCGCCCATGGAGTTGTCACAGGCCGTTCAAGGTGACTGGGTCAGTGATGCGTTTGGGGATGGCTGAGGCTGAAACCAATCTTTATGACCAGCTGATGATGGGGAATCAATGGTAAATGATGGTGGGTAATGGTTGGCAATGGTTATTAATGGTTGTAACCAATGCGGAACAAGCACTAATGATGGTTGATGATTAACGATGACTGGTGCTTGCTTGTTAATCAAAGTTGATTATTCAATGTTGAGGACTTCTCATAACTGGCTTGATTAGTCTTGAGCGTGCCTTCGGTGCAACAAGATAAACTTGCAGCTGCAATGAAACCACCACCACCACCACCACCACCACCACCAACAACAACAACAACAACAACAAGAACAACAACAAGAACAAAACAACAACAACAAGAACAACAACAACAACAACAACAACAACAACAACAACAACAACAACAACAACAAAAAGAACAACAACAACAAAAAGAACAACAACAACAAAAAGAACAACAACAACAAAAAGAACAACAACAACAACAACAACAACAATTAAATGCTGGCTGATGTTTCGGTCATGCTGATCTTTCAGCAAGATTTTCAATTACTTGCCTAAAAAAACACAGGCTACAAGGTGGCCCTTCTACAGGCCTAGCCGCGGCATGACAAGTGGACCACCATAGTGTACTAGCCAGTAACCACGATTCGCCACTAGTACTCGTGAACTATGAAGCAGGATTGTACCTTGATAACCATCATTAAGCGCTGCCGACCATTTGTGAGCTGGTCATTGCTACTCATAATCAACCATTGTTAGCCATTCTAAGTTTTTAAACCGCAGTCATCACATATCATGAACTATCATGAGGCATTATTTATCATTCATCATTGCTGTAGACCACCTTTTGCCTTCGATCGTTCACCTTCATAAGCCATCATTTGACCCCTCCAAGTTGTCCATCGGCATGGCTTGCCTCGATGTTGGCCCTGCGTTCAATCAAGGCCTGTGCCCAGGCCATAAATGGAAGAAATGGGTGGGGACAGCTTCCGGCACATGTGAACCATTGGGTACGGCAAATAAAGCCGTTCAGAGTAGTTAGCCATTGATTTCAATGGATTGTATTGATGTGGGTTTGTTTTAGCTATTGATGTCTGGTGGGTTCGATTGATTTAGCCATTGATTGCCATTGAATCCATTGATTTAACTATTTGAAGGCCGTTGATTTCAAATGTGAAGCACTGCTTGAACCTTGGATCCTATCCTCAAGCATAATTATACGTTAACTGATCCATTTGTCAGTTGGTACCCGTGATGCTTAATGATTGCGATGTCTGATAAAACCGATGAATGATGGTTACTACGATGGTTAAGAAAGGTTGATAATGATTAAAATGTTTGCCTTGTAGTGGTGCACACAACGGTCAAACATGGTGAAACAGTATTGGTAAAAATGATTAATTTATATACTAAGTTTGTTGACAATGATAGCGAACCGACCATCATACCTATTTCTTTACTAAACGACTTGCAGTCAATAGTACGTCAACAGTTGATTTTGCCTCTTAATGGTGAGTAATGGTTTATGAAATTGTACGAAATCAATTTTTTAGGAATAATCAAAAAATATATTAACGAGGAATTTAATTGTTAGAATAAGATGTTCTAATTCTTCATCAACATTTGGCCTCCGGGACTCGATTGCTAAATACCCCCTCAGAAATTAAGACAGCTCACTGTGTTTATTATGTTGGGGGAAGGAGGGTATTTAGTATTGAGGGGAAGGGATTAATCATCATTACTGGCTGATGATGGTCCACAGGTCCAAAGGTCATGTTCCACTGACAGTGGTCCTATGAGCCCCAACTGATAACGTTTAATCACAGAACATGAGTCCACCGCGAAACCTGCTGGTTCACCTTTCTTCCCGACCACGACTAGTGATGCCGATCTCTGGGATGCAATATGTCTAGGGTAGTCTCCCAATAAAGGCCTAGGCCCAAATAAAGGCTTAGGGATTAGGGATGGTGGTTCTAGCAACTCCAAATAGATATTTCACGTCGTCGCGGGTCAATGGGAGATCCGTTTGTTGATAAAGTACCCCCCAGTTTACCTAAAATAGCCTGTGATTTATGCCAAGTATGGATGGTTTAAGGATCTATGAACCTACAAAAATCAACATTTACCATTATCATACTCCCCATGATTCTGCTCTACTTCATACATGAACCATCTTTTTTTCCATCGCCCGGAGGTTCAGCTGGGCTGAGGGCGGGAGGTGGCCTTTTTGACCATTATTAACCATGATTATCCGCATCATTAACAAATCATCTCAAATCCAGTTATCAACAATTATTAACCATGATAATCTGATGAACCATCATTAACCATGTCATTGACCATGTCATTAACCATGCCATTAACCACTGTGGATTCAACGGCTTGGTCCGGCGCCTTCACCGCATCTCCATGACCAAAGTAAGCTGCACAATGCAACAGCTGCCACTTCACCACGGATGTGCCTGACACCCATGGGGACAGCAACTGCTCAAAAACGGTTACATGATATGGTGGTTTCTCAAGCCATAGGGGACCCCCTGAATCATCCAATAGTAGTCATTATTGGTAATAAACCATCCATTTTGGGGGTCCCCTATTTTGAGAAACAACCATATGCATTGATATGCTATTTAGATGTGCAAATACTGATAAAATGTACAACCGGTCGTTGACAATTGTTATCTTAATCGACGTCAATGCTTACAAAACTTTACAAATTGTAGTTGACAATGGTTCATGACCTTCAATTAATGAATAAAAATGTCTGACCACCGGCTGTTAAGATTAGCAAGACTGCTGAATGATGACGAACAAGTGTTAATAGTGGTCACCAGCGGTTTTCCAGAATAGCAACCAAAACTATCCGAAATTCAGGCGCCAGGATAGGTAAAGCAACAACAATTGAATAGTGTGCTGGTTCTAATGCGATGTCAGATTGCCAAAGGTCGAGCCATTTCATGGCGACCGTTCCAGCTACCTCGAGGGGCTCATCAAGGGTGACCCCTTCGGGAAATGGGCATATGAAAGGGATCAACAAGCATCACCTGGTGCTGTTCTCCCTTGATCGTACCATGTTCACCAAGAACAGCCCAGGCTTAGGAGATCAATCCAAAGCAGTTGAAGCAGGGAGCAGCACGGTTGTTCCAAATGCTTGTAGCGACCCCCGATGGTGATTCTTGATGTGAAGGGCTTCCATCTTGGCTGGGACCTGACCTTTGCCTCTGTTTCTTCCTTGTGAACAACACTGAAGCAGAATTTTCCGGTGGGTCCCTAAATCGTGCATTCGTAAAAGTCCAAGATGTTTTTTCTCCCTCTGGTAGGCATCTTATTCCCCATGACATTCCCCCTGCAAGCCCTTACCCATGTGGTTTCCATACAAAAAGGCTATGGAAACCAAGGGTTCACTGCCAACGAGGCCAGGCCAGGCGCCACTTTGGACGTGCACTTCCACGTGCTTCACGTTGATGTTCCAGCTCTGCAGCAAGTCGAGGTCGGTCTCCCCGAAAGGAGCGCCTAAACCCAAATATCCTGGGAGCGAACGCGACGATCTACGGAGGCAGCGACATCGTAATTCAGTGCTGCTCTCCAATCAATAGGTTACCAATCAGTCTGGCTGCTACATCTGCGTGTTTGCCCAGGTGAGCGGGATTGTGCTATAAAATGCTAGAAGCTCATATAAGCTCAAGCTCAATAGGTGGTTTCTATCCAATTCAATATATTGCACGAATTGTAGCCATACTGGGACCCAAATTCAATCATGGATTGCTGTCCCATTTCTGAAGCGATCAACGAGTCA
This sequence comes from Symbiodinium kawagutii, assembly GCA_009767595.1. NCBI lineage: Eukaryota > Dinophyceae > Suessiales > Symbiodiniaceae > Symbiodinium > Symbiodinium kawagutii. The sequence continues at coordinate 593,678 of VSDK01008770.1, read as the reverse complement.
TGGTAACTCCTCATCTCAACCCGAGCTCAAAGGCGGCCGGGGAACCAGGGACTTGGTCTACATGCAGTGATCTATTGATATTTCAAGGCTAAGCAAAGTAACTTAAACACTAGGAAACCATATCTTGAACACAGGTTGATATTTGTTCCTATATCCTTCCCATTCACTAGCACAAAACATGATCTTATCCGTTCTTTACCAACAATAACCGTCTGATTCAGAAATCCCCGACTTGTACAACCCTTCAACCAAGGAATTACCATGAATTACCCATCAAATTAGCCATCATTAATCAATGATTGATAGATATCCCATGACTTCTCAAAGATTCGGTATGGCCAGGTGTGCTGCAGCTGAAGGTCTTAAGGCGCAATCTGGATCTCGCTCTTGCAGGCTCGTCTGGTACAATGGAGCTGCCAACAAACTGCGGACCGTCAAATCCTAAGGTGCTCGATTCAACTCGTTTCCGGGGCAGTTTGACGGTTTTGAATGGTTCTTGGTAGCAAGAGTTAATGATTGAAAGCGAAGTCATGCTTTAAAGCTTGTGGCCACAATCAACGATGCATCTGATTTAACTCATGGTGACTGCAGGGTGAGCAGCCCCGCAGCTGGCCGGCTCGCCGCAGCAGGGGTGGCAGCTGTAGATCCAGCACTGGAAAATTCAAAGCTGTCGAAACCGGTCAAAACTGGAGATGGATATACCTGAATCAATCTATCACCTGTACTGGGTGCTGAAATCGAATGCTTAACCCCAATGGATTCCCTCAAAATAGCTTCTTTTTATTGGCAGTGATGCCCACCATTCGAGGCAACTTAAGCTCAGCCGCCAAAGGTGTGAGATGTTTGCCCTCTCAGAAGGTCCAAGAGGAAACACAACCGATGGGTTCCCACTAGGCATGTTTCAATTCAGATCATTCCATAAACATTACTCAGGTACAATCACACTTAAGAATCCAGGGAGATAACTAGCACATCTATCAGTTATAATTGATGATCAATTTTTGCGGCTCCTGCAGGCTTTCGAACTAACAATATCTGGGAGATAAACTTTGTGCCTGCATTGGCGTTCGCAATTTTTGAAGATACTAAATCATTTGGTTGATGGGCTCAACCCCTCTGAAACATGTTGGCCAACCAGTAACCAACCAATCACCCCAAATCTCTGGGCAAATCAATTGTTCAAAGCACCAACCAGCAGTTGTTGAACCATTGTTGTTGGTCACTATCCCCTATTGTTAACTACTACCAACCATTATACCCTATCAAACATATCCCCTATCATTAATCATGATTGATGGCTATAAGCACCTATAACTACCCCTAAATGACCCCCTATATAACCCCCATATTACCCACCTGAACTGGACCCATTTCCGGGAAACGAACGTGGGACTTTCCGAAGCCTTCGATCAAGATCCCAAGCTCCAGGTGCAGCTACGCCACGAATCGCTTGAAGACGTTGGCATTGAACAAGCCGCGAGCCTCGCCAGAGCTGCAGCTGATGCTTGGGTGGCCGCCACTTAGCTTTGTACATAGCCATCCATGATATTTAAGTGAGTGATGATAGGAACTACTTAACAACCAGAAATGATTATTGTCATCATTAACTACTTTCTGGTTGACATGATTGTATTTAGATCATGAACCATCGTGAAGCATCATGAGCCAGCACTATCCACCACGAACCACTAACACCCGCGGAATGTTTGCCGAACTCTGCTTATTCTCCAAGATGCGACCGCCCCCAAGCTTCATCAAGGGCAGCTTCAGAATTCAAAGTTGGCTGGTTGTTGGCTACATTTGGCGACCACCTTAAGCTGGCTATGCTACCACCTGATGATCTCATACCATTCTGATGTGTTGCCATTAGCCACAGCCACCAGCACGCTGGCGCAACATCCACCAACCACGTAGGGTAAGGCCCCTTGACCAACAGCTGGGTGATCGTTCGTTAACAGCCATCACATGGTTGATATATACTAGTTGCCGTCCTGGAAACTAGTAGCTTGACGCTCCAGGGTAAGATCTGATCTGTTCCCTCAAGCCAGGGAGGGTCCATGTTAGCTTTCAGGCTGATAGCAGTGATCAACATGACTTGGGCCAAGCAATCTGCAATAAACCTGGCGCTTCATTTTTCAAGGAACTGCTGGGATTGTTTCCAAAAATGGCACCAATTCGTTCAAATCTCCCATCCGTGTTTGCCCATGTTGGCCGCGTCAGTTTGATTCATATGTGCCACCATCATCAGCCAGCAGCCAGCCATTGATCAACAAGCATCGACCGTCATTTATCATCAATCAACAAATGATTAACCAGAGCTGACCATCAACCACAATCACAACATGTTTTGATTCATTCATCCATATTGATCCATATGAATCCATATCAATCCAGTTTCATCCATGTTCATGCGTCGTTTCTGATCATCATAACGGGCAGCTGGTCGTTGGCGCATGCGGTCAAAGGGCTTTGGCAATCTGCAGGGGCACTTTGCGAAGCTGAGGGTCTGAGACGCGATGCCAAATGGCATACCTGAATGACGACATGTTGGGCACACGACCACCACTACTGGTTCCTGGGTGAACAACCACTACAACCCTGGTTAATTGGTGCTATTGAATGGTTGCATATGGATATTAATGGTTGATAATGATCATTACTGGCTGGTGGTTTGAGCGACCTCGTTATGAACCCATTGCGCGTCAACCAACCAAATATTTGTTAATATTGGGGACAAATTGAAACCACCAACCAGCGTTAGCAAAAGCTTCGTGCACATTACTGTCAATCGACCGATATAAGAATCAATCATTCAAACATGTCTATCTATCTGTCGGTCTACCTGTGTGTATCTATCCATCTATCTGTTGATCTATCTCTCTATCTCTCAATCTCTCAATCTATCTATCTGGCTATCTGTCTATCTGTCTATCTGTCTATCTATCTATTTGTCTATCTGTCTATCTATCTCTATCTGTCTGTCTATCTGTCCATCTGTCTGTCTATCTGTCTATCTGTCTATATATCTATCTGTCTATCTGTCTATCTATCTATCTCTCTGTCATGTATTCATTTGATCTAATCGAATCTGACCTGATCCATGCCAATCTAAGCTAATGGCTCTATCCCTCTATGGCAAATAGTATTGTCACTGTGATGTTACTTGGTACTCGTCTTCATCTTCACCATCGGCTGGAGCACCACGGCCGCAGATTACGTACTCCTGAACGATCTTGATCAATATTGACAGGAATGGAGCAAAGCTAGCTAGAAATACTTATGGCATGTGTCTGGCAATTACCAACAATGAATGCCGAAGCCAAGCAATCCCCCAGTAAGGCCACTTGGGATGGACCTCTGTCATGGTGACCTGGTGGCCACCGTTTCATTGCCGGGCCTTGCTGTGTCTGGAGTGCCCCAAACACAAAGACACCAATCAGTTCCAACCTCCTGTCACAAATAAGCCTAGTAGTGTGGCAAAAAAAACTACTTTGGTATGGATTGAATCTGCATTCCAACACTGCTGCTGGGTGGCTTGTCGTCTTCGCTGCTGGATTTGGCCTGCGGGGCAGAGCCGCAGGCTCTGAGCATGGTCACGACACCGCGCACGTCAGAAGTGAGTGGTTGCCAATATAAAAATCCTAGGTCGGGTTGGTGGTTTTGTTGACCATCACTGACCAATAACAAATGCTGAACATTAACATCTATTACACTTTAACTGATCGTGGGTAGCGAACCCCTAATGCGCCACCATACACAGGGGATCAAAAAAACAATTGGTTTCTATTGAGTTTTCAATGGAGTTTTTCTATCCATTGATGCTCAACTTTTGATTATACGAATCCCTGGCACCGGCGTGCCGCGTTCGGCAAGGCGTACCTGAAAGGCCGAAACTGATTCCAGACCCGTGGCCACCCGTTGGGTAAAGCGCAGTAGCACAGACCTATGCAGTTGTGAGCGAGGTGAGAGGGATGCAGCGGTTCTATGCCTGGCAAATCTCTTGATTGACCATGGTGAATGATCAATGGTTCGTTGTCAATAGTGGTAGTAGTGGTACCGATCAAGGTTAGTACTGGTTAATGATGGAGAATGATCTTTAGTAGTGCTTAATGGCCATTGGAATCAATCACGAGTAATGATCATTAATGCTTACTATCACCTTGATCCAGCCATTTTGTGCATAGAAAGCATACTGAATGATGATGAACAAGCCACTTTGCTAAGTATTTTGCTGCAACCAAATCCTATGGTTGATGGTTGTTGAGTTGCTGATGGTTGTTGAGTTGCTGATGGTTGTTGGTGACTTATGATATTTGTGGTGATGGGTAATTGCTGATGATTAGCAATGTTAGTGGTTGATGATTAGGAATGGTTCCAGCTCATAAATGCTGATAATGACGATCTGGGATGTTTTCAGTTTTTGTATTGGTTGGTGGTTTTGATAACGACTGAGGATGGCTGGTCAGTACTGAGTTTGAGATCGTCGATGGGCGAACGTGAATGATGGTGAATGGCTACAATCCAGTACTCAACTCAAATAAAATCAACATGCTCTCCAAAAAATCATCAAGTGTCCCAAACTATCTGCACTTCTGAAATCTTGGGTGCCTCCGGACTGAACAAGTTGTCACTCACCATTTTTTTTCATTGCCATCCAAAGGTCACTCACCATTGCTATAGGGGTTTAGTTCACCTACCTACCAGTACCATGGTTACATTCAACCCCAGCTGCACATCCAAGTAGAAATGGGCATTTGCACTCTCACACGGGGGTTGATTGCTTCACAGCTGCCGAACGTTCGAAAATTTGCACGGCCACGTCCACCAATCAATTTTGCAAGGAACCCTGAAATGCGCGTGTTTTGGGACGTTTCTTCCAGGGCTTTTTGTTGATGAATGATTTTTGTGGGATGTTTCTTCCTCATTATGATGTAGGCCATTTCCACATGATCCTTAGCTTGCCAACCATGTGACCCACGACCCCAGCCCGAGTCAATGGCTGCGTGGCCTTTGCTCAGAATCCATCTCTCCTAAGTTGGCGCCCATGGCGCCCTTGGAAGATATCAAGTGGAAGTCCTCTCAGCGTGATGCTGCACACGGGATGGAAATCCATAGGTATCCATACTATACGGTTATTTATGGGGATATGGATATTTATGGTCATCTAAGTTGGCAAAATTCACACTGGGTAAATAACCATGTATTTTACATCAAGAGATCTCTTTGGATAGTTGTGACATGTTGCGACCATAGATGATGGATCGTGATGGATATTTGGACGATGTTGAGCCGTCATAGCTGATGATGCTCTGGTTGGTCCTGCGTGGCAGAGTGCCGTCTTCCGAAAACTGCCTTGACCACTCGTGAGCGCGCGTGTTGGGGGCGGCCAGGCCGGTGCCATTCATTATGCCGAAACATAACATGTTTCATGATACTAGTATCATAACTAGTTAACGAGCCAATAAGTTATAACACAGCAGCCTGGCTAAGCTACCCCTGCGTGTTTCCCTAGCCAACCCACTGATTCAGACGGAGATTTGCACGAAGTCCCGACATGTCCCGACGTCCTTTTCCAGGTCAGTCAGCCGCTTTACCTCGAACAAACACCAGATGCGACTGAACGGGGAGACCTGTTCGTCCACAATCATCACCTCAGATGAGGCTCGGTGGCTGGTAGTGATGGCAAATGGTGGTTAATGATGATTTAGTGATTGACGGTTAATGATGGTCACGGTTTCCTGATGGACAATGAAGTTAAGAGATATTGGGATCGGTAGTGATGGTGGGTTTCCAACCTGACATCCGGATGTCAAGGCTTACGACGAAGTAGAACAAACGAGTTCAGCACAACCCCAGATCTGTCATTGTCTTTCTCCTGCAAAGTAGGCACCGCCGCGTTGCACCATTGATTGGGCCATCATTTACATTCACGTACCACCAATGACTCACCAAATTAACAAAACACCCCAAGACTCAGGGTCTCAGAGACAGGGCATAGATCAGTAGGGTTTAGATTAGATAGGCTTTTAAAAACATTGGATCAAAAAGAACTACAGCGACGCAATTCTCAATATTGTCCCATTCCAGGTACATCCCAAAAGCCTCCCCAAAAAATGCTAGCTAGTGACAAATGTCAAGCGCTAAGTTGCAAGTGGCAAGTTGCAGGTAGGCAACCAATCAGTGACAAGTAGCACATGCACGGACAAACACATGTTTTTCACTTTGTTTCACTTGAATTCAATTTTATTTTTCACGGAGAAAACCCTACCCATCTCAAACCCCCCTCAAAGATATGCCCACAACCCCCCCAAAACAAAAAAATGATTCAAGAACTATCATCTATTCCATGTACCATCCCTCATAATCATGACCATCATTAACCATCAATCACTCAATCATCATTAACTACAGTAGTATAGTGAACCATAAATCACCATCATCAACCATCAATCATAATCATGTATCATCATTTGCCATCACTACCATTGCTGTGATCATTAACCATCATTATGATCACCATCATTAACCATCCATCATTAATCACCATAATCATTTGTCATCACTACATTTACTCTCCATTTGCGGCGGCTCATCGGCAGCGGCTGTAGCTTGTTGCGGCTTAGCGGCCGCTCCGCAGGTGGATTGCACCAAGGCAGCATTGAAAGGACCCTCCTCGGGGGACGAGCCAACCTCGTCTCCTGAGCGATCCGTGATCCGAGATGCCTACAGTTCGGAAATGGCAAATTGGGTGATTTTTGATGTTGCTTCGTAAAAAATGTTGATTCTTGAAATTGAGTATTGCCTATTGTTGTTGGAGGGTGAAAGTTTTCTGTTACGCTGTTCTTCTTTTTGTTGTTCTTGTTCTTCTTCTTCTTGTCGATGTTTCCAGGAGTTACTCATCTTCTAACGACAAAGACTCCCAGAGAACCGCCCAAAGGGTAAACCATGACCCCGTGCGTTGTGCCCCCCGGTCATTCTGCACATGCCTAGGAAATGGTCACACAGCTACTGTTTGCTTTTGGCTGTATTGGTGTGATTGCCATTCCTCAATAATTGCAAATGAAGTACTATCAATTCACAACCGATGCATCCTTTTTTTACCACCCACTGAAAAATGCTTATGATGATGCTGCTGATGATGATGATGATGAGGATGACGATGAGGATGATGATGACGATGATAATGATGATGACGATGATGATGATGATGATGATGATGATGATGATCACGATCACGATGATCATGATGCTGATGATGATGATGATGATGATGATGATGATGATGGTGATGATGATGATGATGATGATGGTGATGATGATGATAAGGATGACGATGAGGATGAGGATGACGATGAGGATGACGATGATGAGGATGATGCTGCTGAGGATGAGGATGAGGATGAGGATGATGATGATGAGGATGACGATGAGGATGAGGATGACGATGAGGATGAGGATGACGATGAGGATGACGAGGATGACGATGATGAGGATGATGCTGCTGATGATGATGATGATGATGATGATGATGATGATGATGATGATGATGATGATGATGATGATGATGATGATGATGAACCATTGACCCAAAAAAGTTTTGATGTTGAATAGCTACCGTACTTTATCTTATCACCATTGCTGTTTCTCTTCATGGCTACTAGTGCCAAATTAGTCGCCTTCACCCACAGTTGATGCTAGCCAAACCCATATGAGATCTGGCGGCACATGCGCCTCAACCTTACTCCAAAGCAGGGGCCATTGGCCTGCCCACTCCATCACTACGAGTCAGAACTTACAGTTGAATATAAACACTAATTGAAGCCTTATTAACCTTCACCGCCGTTGGTCAATCAAAGCATATAAGATAAAATATGATAAATAAATGAATAGATAGATAAACAAATCAATACACAAATAAATAACAAAAATATATATATATATATAATATAGAAATGAAATCACCAACACCATTGATAACTGACCGAAATTATGACACATCGTGAACTACCGCGCTGTTGCACACACACACCATACATTGATCTAATGTTAAGGCTATTGATCACTTTGTTGATCATTAGCCACTATTGTCAATGCTGCTGGTCATTCATAACATCAGTTGGTGGCTTCAACCCCTGAAACATATTAGTCGATCAACCGACCATACCACATATTGAGAAAAAAATAATGTCAATCAACCACCAAGTAGAAAACTATTGCTGATCACTTTTGTTGATCACTAGCCATTGTTATCCATATGGTTGATCCCTAGGAACACTGTTGTTGATCATCATTAACTATGAATTAGCCATTATCAAACCCGGGGAGATTATCACCAACTAGCAGTAGCTTTACGCATTGTTGTTGCTTGTCATAATTTGATAAACTTTGTTTTTCATCACCTTATCAGCCATCATTAGCCACCAACAACCATCAACTAGAAACTCCCACCCTGATCAACGCTGCTGAAAAATGCCTCGCAGATCCTTATCGCAGCTGAGCTGCCAGGACGATGTTGGTTCAAGGCCAAGATGCATAGCCAATAGACCTTTGCAGAAGGTGAGTGGCGATGGTTTGAAAACACTGCGGGTTGGTTGATAGGAACATCTAATGGTTCTACCCTCTGGTAAACTAACTTGGCAATGGGTATTCACCATTTTCATTATAGCCATGGCAAATTTTCCATGACCAGGTTAGTTTACCAGAGTGTAATGGTTGATTTATTCCTATAATTGGTGCCTAATGGGTGGGAGTTGATGAGAAAACCTACGTGGGAAAGCCTAACTTCAACCACCATTTATAAGAGTTTCTGACCGTAGATTTTTCCAGAGAAACCGTTGGTGGGTCGTTTTGCGATCCCGAAGCGAACCAACCATCCTCATCATCCCAAACACTCGGGAAACTTCAAAATTGTCATCCAACCACCAGCCAGCAAGTGCTGGCTTCAGAAATGCTGGTCATGGTTGATATGAATTCATGATGGTCCAGCATGATCGGAAGTTCATGAAAATCGACTTTGCTAGGTAATATGATATTGGTTAACTACTTATGCCAGGCTTGGTAGTTACGACTAGCACGGTTGGCATGGTTTTCTCACCAGCGCAGAAATCAGCTGCGACACCGCCACCCATCTCTGGCTGGTGGATTCCCCAGATGATGAGACCTGAAACGACCCATGAACTCCATGAACTTAATGAATCTATTAGTGATGGTTAGTAATGGTTGCTAATATATGGTTCAATGATGATTAGTAAGTAGAGGTTGCCAATGTTAAATAATGGATACTTACAGATGTAATGGCTAGTAATGATTATAAACTAGCCATTGTTAAAAAGCCAGTTGCAATAAACACATCGGTGGCATGGATTTCGACCAGGATGGCTCCAACGTCGCGCAAGCGGGCCCAAGTGGCCATGCTGCCAGGTTGAGGTCGCCTCAGTGCGAAAAATGAGGGCGTTGCCGCCGGTGCAACAGGTGACTGACTGAGAGTTGAATGAAGAAATCCAGCCATCCAACATCCAACTGGTTGGGTTTTGAAACATTCAACATCGTTCAACCAAGCACTTGTTATCGTTGTTTTGGGGAAAAAATCCAAAACAACCAGCCACCCATGAGTTCCAACGCCATTGGGGAATCCGAATCGGCTTGACAACTCTTCTGCGCGCGGGCACTCCATGGGTTGCGCAGCGCCCAGATCAGCTGCGACCCCGGGGACATGTCCCCCATGATTCGCAGTTGCACAAGCTGGTGGCTGGCACCTCGGGGTAGCCTGCAGTGATGAAAACCGGGATCAAATTCGGTGGTGCTACGGAAAGTTGATTCGCCCACCACGCAGTTGTGGTTTTACGGCACCATCTTGAACAGAACAAAAGGGCAATAGCGCCAAATTGACCGGGAAAGAAAAGGCATCACACGGCGCCCCAAGTCTCACAGACCCAATCATCAAATTCAACATCATCAATAAGCCAGCCCTAGGGCCTTGTGCGGAGCACAATGGGACCACAAGCTGGCTTTTCCTTCATAAGTACAGGAACAATGACGTTAAACTGCCTAGGCTGATGTGAAAAACGATCATCATGGCATACAAATCTGCAAAAGCAACTTGAACATGTGAATGGCCATGGTGACAATTTATGAGCTTTTTGGGTGACCAGTGACTAGTCCGGGCAGCGATTTGATCGACAAAGTGAGTATGGAAACTATCCTGGTTGGTGGTTTCAACCAATCTGAAAAATATTTAGTCAATCAACCATCCCAGATACTATGGAAATTGAAAAAGGTTCCAAAAACCAAGCAGCATCCCTTGCAAATCATATCAAATCATGTTTGGTAAACAGTTGCATGCGGCAGCATGGACCGTTTGCCTTCTGCCAGGAAGTTTCACCCTTTTGCCGATGGTGGACATTGCTCGGCGAAGCGAGCACAGAAAAGCAACCATTCTGAAGAAATTTTTCGTGAGAATCCGGCACGCAAGTAGGAAAACACTTGTTTTGCTTGGTGGCTTAAGTTGGTCCCTTGCTAAAAAAATCATGGCTTGAGTGGCCAGTGTGGTGTATACCCATCCCACAAGCAGGAAAAATCTAAGGATCCACCAAGGACCCAGCTGCGCTCCAAGCAACGCAATCTGCCAATAGACCTGCGATGACCAAAGGCGAAGAGCTGAACAGGTGTCCTGGGCGTTGCCATGCGTTGCCAGGCCATGGCTTTGTGTGCTTAGCTTTGTGCCATTGTGGCTGCCATGAGGGGGGATGATTTATATCAAAATGGTTTCGCAACGGCTTGGATTTCGGAGTCAAATATGCTTCATGACCAGTTGATTGCAGACCATGACCAACTTATCCATGTCAATATCGATCATTCTCAAATAATCATTGTCTATCAATATCTACCCATCGTCGTGAAATATGTATATCATGGCTTCCTGGGCTAGACCATCCGTGACCCCTTGAAAATTCGCTGCGGTGACATGCCTCGAATGGATGCCCCCAGAAGTGGGAGACAAAGTAGTCCACGGCCAAACCTTCCTTGGTGCACGTGCCGCCCCCTCCTTGTGTAAAGGGCATCCATTTGGACCCACGTCTCAGCACATTTCCAGGAGGAGAAAACAAAAATCCAACTTTTCGCGTCGAACCCAAGTCATTCGAAAACGATTTGACTGGTTACTTGTGGCATCCCTCATGTCTAGTTGTATGACATGGTATGACTCTTTCATACCAGTCCAGGTGGTACGAAAAAGCCTAAGCAGCATACTCGTCAATTGAGCATCGTCCAAAATGTATGATTCAACGCAATGGACGTATGGGTTCGCTTACGCCACAGCTCACGCGTTACTTACGCGACCACAGTTTTGACTTACGCGGGGGTCATGGAGAACATAAGGCTTACGCAGCACTTACGCGAGCTAGAATTAAGTAACAACGAAAATTTCAAGGGAATTGCTTACGCGAGACTTGCTTTCCTTGGTGGAACAGTGAACTTGCTCTTTCCCAGGGAGTGAGCTTGCTCACCTTCTCCGGCCAGTTCTGACATCACTGATTGTTCTACAGTAGGGTCAGGCACTCAACATTTGCCTGCTCGAGGTTTGCCTACACCGTACAACACAACACGTCGGTGAAACTATACATAGCAATACTCTGAATACAAGAACATATGTGCGATTGTTGGGGCCCTCAGAGGGTAACCTGATCTAGCGGGCAAGATTTGCTTACGAATCGCTTACGCGAAGCTTACGCGCAGCTTACGCGGATTCCCGACTCCAACATTGTAATTTCCAGTATCGACATGTTTGACCAAATGTTTTCAAGTTTCGAACCAGTCTGCAGCCAAAGGCAGGGGATCAAATTGTTAGTTCGGTAACATTTACAACATCTAACAAGTATTTCATGAAAATGCTTACGCGAGCTTACGAAACACAGGGTTTTGCTTACGCGAAGCATCTATATGTCCCGACTCTTTTTAAACATGAACAATTATGGGTGTAGTTTCTTGTGTAATCGTCACCACCAACACGACTAACTGGAATCCACTCAGCTACCACCTGTCTCTGGAAACACGCGCCTTGGTTGTTTTGCCCTTTCAAGGTAAAATCGCGCTGAGGAAAAAAAATATATACAGTTTAAACACAGGAGCCGCGATGGTCAGTGTTATCACTTCACCCCGCTCTGCTTCTGACAGAAACCTTGCACGGTGCAGTGCCCCAGGTTTCGAAAAGTAAGAATCGAATAGAATATGGTGCCGTGCCCCAGGTTCCACACTGACTCATGTGAGCACCTGGAATTGCAAACTGCAAATCCGGCGAATCAACAGTTTGGGGGTTCCTATAGCCTCCCCGTCTATCCACTGCAAATGAAAATGACAACGTGGTCCAGGAACTGAAAGAGCAGCACCAGCAGAACTGATCCTATGAACAAGAACGCATGATCATACATGATCACACTTGTGTTGGACGGCGAGCAAAACTCTTCAAAAGCCAAACGGAAATGCATCCGTTTTCAGAAGATTTCAGGAGCAAACGGCCGGACTGTTGTCAAATGCCAACATCAAATACCATGAACACAGCTCATTGACATGAGAAGTCATGAGAACATCTTCCATACAAAAACCATGCAGCAAAGAATGGACACCAGGTGAACCAAGAGCATTCAAGTCATATGCAAAAGCTGCAGTGAGCGTCTGTCAGTATTGTCACGTCACGCCTCTTTGCTTCTAACAGAAGCATTGCACAGTCCAGTGTTGCGGGTTTTTCAAAGCTTCAAAGCTGAATCAGGCTCATACAAGCTCGTCTGACAGATTTTGGTCTGGCACAACATGGCTTGGCATGCGAACGGCCAGCAAGGCACCGTCATTGTTAGAGCCACACGCACCAAATTCTTAAAGCACGGGAGCAGGAAGCGCTCACGCCGCTTGACCTGCTTCTGGCAGAGACATTGCGTGGTGCAGTGCCCCAGGTTCCACACTGACTCATGTGAGCACCTGGAATTGCAAATTGCAAATCCGGCGAATCAACAGTTTGGGGGTTCCTATAGCCTCTCCCTCTATCCACTGCAAATGAAAATGACAACGTGGTCCAGGAACTTAAAGAGCAGCACCAGCAGAACTGATCCTATGAACAAGCATGATCATACATGATCACACTTGTGTTGGACGGCGAGCCAAACTCTTCAAAAGCTCATCGGAAATGCGTCAGCTTTCAGGAGATTGCAGAACGTCTTCCGTATAATGTTGGCCACTGATTTGCCTATGGACCTCGATTAAACAAAGTTTCCAAAATTATTCCAGAACCATCAATTCTTAAATGGAGGGTGATGAAAGAAAAGTCTTTTTTTGGAGAGGGTGTTTTTTTTCTGGATTTATGGATGGTGTTTTTTACTCCGAGGTGGTTCTGGCTGCTTCTATCTTTTCCTTTTCCCTGTGAATTCTTTATCTTTCTCTTGTGCTTTCTATTGGCAATTTACTAAACTGAGAGCTTGCTGAAATGGATGATCCCTGTGTTAAACTCCTTAAAAAAAATTGAGCTTTTTCAATCTTCCAAGAGGGTAGCCCAGGAAGAGCCAAGATGTTGAATAATAGGTTTACCCAAAGGGGTTGGATTAATGCATTTTTTTTCTTGGGGTGGTCCTGGCTGCTTCTATCTTTTCCTTTTCCCTTTGAGTTCTTTATCTTTCTCTTGTGCTTTCTATTGGCCATTTACTAGACTGAGAACTTGGTGAAATGGATGATCCCTTTATTAGAAGAGTAGAGTAGAATAGTAGAGGAGAGAAGAGAAGAGTTGAGAAGAGTAGAGTAGATGAGTAGAGAAGAGAAGAGAAGAGAAGAGTTGAGAAGAGAAGAGTCGAGAAGAGTAGAGTAGTCAAGAGTAGGGTAGAGGGGGGGGTTATTAATCAACCCCCAACATTACAAACAAGAGTGATGATCAGTGATCATGATGCAGCAAAGCATGGACCCCAGGCGAACCAAAAGCATTGTGACACACGAAAGTCATATGGAGAACTGCGGGATGATATACGCATATACATAAAAACATACATCATAAAGTATATTTTGGAAATATCCCGACGCAAAAGATAATGGGATGAATAAAAACCTTGATGTCTGCTTTGCTGGGGGCACACTGGCACAAAATATCAAATGAACCGCCGTACGGTACAAGCTAAGTGTCCAAAAGCAGGGGAAAGCTATGGAAACCTGGAACAATCCCCAAAACCAAAGCAGGCACCATTCAGGCATGGACATGAAATGACACGAATCATGTGGTGAGAGATGATCAAAATAAGACACTGGGAGCTCAACAGCATCAGCTTCTGCGAAGAGCCTCATGGGTCTGATGAATTCCCGATGGCAAGCGCCGAAACAAATTGCAAGGGCTAAGAGCGCTGGACTGACAAGTTCTTAGAGCAATGCAAGAACTTCCGGGAAAATGGTTCTCAATCGTTGTTTTAGCGCGGCCTAAGGATTCTCGTGGAATCTCAGTTTATCAGTGCTAGTGCAAGTCGAAAAAACCAGCTTTCAACATCAAGTTCTGCCACTGCTCATGCGAAATGCCGCGGCCACGCTGGGGCACACGGAAGCGCAACATCTAGACATGGGAAGGCTCCGTAGTGTGCCAAGTCGGAAGCAAACACAAGCGCTTGACAACCTCTTCGCTGTTCCCCTCGGGTACAGCTTAGAGAGATCGCACAGCTCTCAGTTCTCAAAGAATGATACCGGTGAGGCCTGTCGATGGAGGCTAGGCAAAACAGGAACCGATCGCTTCTCCATGTCTTTCCACAAATGTATTAGTATAGTTTCTCGGTTGGGGAACCAAAATTATCTTGATTTGTGGACACACCCACATCTTCACGTCGGGGGTGCTGCATGAAGCAATTAAAGACACCGTGCCAATACTTCCAAACACTGCATGATAAAATGATAGAATTGTCCGCAGCATTCCACTGCTCAAAAAATTTCAACTGCTATCACAACAAAAATGCAATAAATCTCAGCTAGCACGTCAACCTGTTTTGGGAACTGTACGGAGATGTACGCAGTCTTTGCAAATCACTTGCACGCTTGAAAAGTCGTTGAACTGCGCCAAACTTCCGGAGCAGAGCAACCGCAGCTCAACAAGAACAGCTGCTCCAAAACAAACACCCTTGTCGCGCATGGGACCGGTTCAACAAGGTCATCCATAAACATTATCTTCTGGGGTGGTGACATCATGACATCGTGGGAACCTCACCATGCATCAGGGTTTGTATTCACACACCAATCCACTTTACATGGACCTGATGTCGCATCACTTGCTGAGTCTTTTCACTCAGACTCCCAGCATCACGGCAGTCTTGCGCACATTCTCCAACTCACTGAACATCAGTTTCCCAAAGCGACGGTGAGTCATGATCGAGCAAATCAAACTCACAAGATTGGCCAAGGTCATCTTGCGCAACGCAAAACGAATGGTGCCAGGAGTCTTTCTGCTCGGTGGGGGAACTGGATGTGACCGGATGGAAATCTCACTCTGAAGCAATTGCAGTACAGCGGAAGCACCAGGAAGATCACACTCCTTCGTGCGTGCACCACGCAGATGGAAATGTGTTTGAAATGCATGAAATTTTAAATTCGTGATGACATCGACTAAGATATGCCCATAGGCGCAAAAGAACGAGACAAAGCAACAAGGGGCATCAGCTCTGCTGCAGAACTTGCTCACTCCCTCACAGCAGCCAGCGCAGCATCTGGATGCAAAACCCATTGGCATCAGCACCCAGGATCCCAAGCGTACACAGCACCCTTGGCAGCACGTGCACAAGCACCACGTTTACTCAATGCACGCAGGCAACTCTTCCTGTGCTTGAAGACCCCCCCTACTTGCCAACTATAGGGTCGAACACCCCAAAAAATGTAGATACCAAAATAGTCTTGGAGCTGGTGGCGTGTTGGTGATCGGGTCTGCAATCTTGGTACTGTTTTTTTTTTCAGTTTTTGTTTCAAGTTTGGAAATAATTAGCAAAAACCTTGAGAAACCCAAAAAAGGAAAACTGCACACCCCATGTCTGAGGGCTTTGGCATGATGGGATGATTTATGGAGTCTGCAGTTTTGGAGTTTTGGAGGTTTTTGGTTTGTATTTGTTTTCCTCTTTTCTCTCTCTGGTGTGCTGTGTGTGTGTGACTTGTGCTGCTTTGATTTTCAGCAAATGCTCACAGATACACTGTTTTCTGTATAAAATATGGGATAGCTTAGCTAACCAAGGCAATAAAATATATATGCTCTTACGAAATGGTCCTATTGCACCTTTGGAAAAACATCCGTGCCAATCTCTGCCACCAAATCTGGTAGTGTCACACTGGTCAAGGAAGTGTACCCTTGGAATCCACCACCAATCTCTGCTGAAAAGGCCGCCTGGCCCTTCTAGCCTTCTAAGGCCATGAACCTTGCCAACAAAGTGATGAATGGCCTGGGCCTAGAACCAAGCTTTATTTACTAGGGCGTGCCGCTGGAAGCACAGTCGTTCAATCGTTCCTAATCTTTGCCCATTGCAGGAAAGGTCCAGCGTAACCAGTGTCTAAGTGTGCCAATCTGAATGGAGTGTTCCTCTTGTACTGGCTTTATTTGTCGGAGCATCAAGTTCACCAGCAGGGTAAAACAGAGAACCTGTCTGGCTTGAAACTATTCACCACATGGTCAGTACGCAACATGTGTTATACCTATTGGCACGAATATCTATTGCGCATGTTTATTTTACGTGAATCAAAGTAGACAAACACACAGCACCCACAAGCACCCACAAGCACCCACAGACAGACGCATCATCTACAAGATCTACATGCAAGGCGGCCAATAATCACGAGTAGACTGGGGAGGTATCTAACCTTCGGGGGGGCATTTTTCCGGGAGAGGTATTTTTTTGTATTTTGGGAATACCCTGCCCTGCCTTAGAAAAAAATGTGGTTACCCGACGAGGAACCACAAATCAACCGATAGCAGAGTGTAGAATGGTGAAGTGGGGTTTGCCGCAGGAATATCTTGAAGTAAGAACAGTGCAAAACCATGGAAAAGCCCGCAATTTGTGCCTTGCTTACGAAGCAAATCTCACGGCAGCGGCAGAACATGGCGAAACCGTGAACAGCAGGAGCAGGTCGCAATATGGCTCCAGAGCAAACAAGAAGCACAGCAGCTCAATGCCAGCCCCAAAGCACACACGCCCTGTAGGACAGCAGCGGCACCCAGTAGCATCCTGGCTGCACAACAGCGGCACCCCATGGATCCTGGATCCAATGCGCACGCTTGTAAGAACAGCAGCTGCACCTGTTCGCACCCTAAAAGCGCACACTGTCCCCTGACAAGACCCGGAAAAAAAACAACGAAATGGATGGAATTGGTATGAATTGGTGCCATGCCATGTCCAAATTTCGAGCAGGGCGAGGGCCGACCTCGCCTCGACTTGTTTGCGCACGTATGGCAGGATCATTTTCATGAAGTTCACTTCGTGGAGAGCCTTCAGGAAATCCCGCTGCTTCTTGTCCAGCGACATAGGTGGCCGTTCCTAGTTGGCATCGGTTGAGCTGCACAAACCACCCGGAGGCAGCACGAAAAGATTTCAAGCAAATCCAAAGAGTAACAACGGCAGTACAAAGATCCAGCAAAGCTATACACATTGACTCGTTTCCTTTTACTCACTGTCCTTGTGCCTAAAAATCACTACCACAATCTTACTGGTCCAGCTTGAGCTGAATCTTGGGCAAGTTTCATGATGCAAGTGGCAGAAGTTGCAATTTTGCTCCAGCTCACAATGCCCCTTGGCAAATAGGACACACGGCCTCCAGCAAATCTCAGGATGACCCGCGCTTCCAACTGACGGTGAAACGCCAATCACCTGAATAGCAGGATCTCGGATGTAGAAAAGAACTTCTGTGCTACAACATGGGTTTGTCCATGGATAGTGGTACCTACTAAGCCTCCAATACGAACTAGCTATATCAAATAGGGAACCCACCAGTATCCACCAGTGGTGGGTTGGGGGTACACAACTTTCGGACTAACCAAAAGACACAACATCTAATCTAAACAGCTAAGTACAAGATGGCAAAAAGAGCTCACTCTGAGAAGAGATGTCAGCAAAAAGCTGCCACTGAGAAGAGATGTCCAAAAAGAGATGGCACTGATCATTCACTGTGGCTGAGGTAGCTCATCAGCCAAGGCCCCAGCATCGTGAATCTTGTGAAGCAGTTATTGCAGTCATTGCACATTAAGATCAATGAAGGATAGCCATACTGAATTCCAACACATTCACCCACATGAAAAGAGGTTATTCCGCATTGAAAACGCATTCGGCCATATGTCAGGCATCATGATGACCCAAGGTAAGGTGTTTGTTAAGATTTTGTTTCATTCTCTGACCATACCACATGAAGAAATTATTCGAAAAGGATTGCCTCCAAAATGCGCCCAGCACTAGGCAAGCTTGAGTGCCCCAAGGGAATGCTGCTCCTTTGTCGTTGTTTTTCCCGTGCAAAAACTAAACATAAAACTCATTCACGTTCGAGAAAGAAACATAACACTAACAAACAGTCAAAAAGATCTCGATTTTAGGACTGGACAGTGGCTTTTTCAATCAGGAACAATACTACATCGCAAAAATAACAACCTGTAAAATCTTTAAAACTATAAGAACAGTTTCAAAAAACAAGCAGTGGAAACACATGAAAAACAATGAGCAAAATAAACGCATATCGATTTTGGAACTGACCGAATTAAAACAAATGCACAGATCTTGTCCTTTCTGGCTGGTGCCGTCCCCACTACTGTAGCTTCCTCCTGGGTGGATGGAAAGCTACCTACATATCGAGGGATCCTGGGAATAGCAATGGCACATGATGGATATGAATGGTTAAATGCACCTGGCTGGTGATTATAGAACTCTCAGGGTGATGCAATGAGCCAATATCAGCAATGAAATGCTCCTCAAATCTAAACCTGAACCAGGTTCGTGTGTGCAACTTCAGCAATCTCATCCTGCAAAATGGGATCCAAGTCTATGTGAAGGACACCTGAGGTGAATTGAACTACAATAGCAAAGGTGTCACAAGAGAGCTGACGGTGACCAAAGCTCTCTCTTTCGAGAGCTTTCAACTTCCATGCTGGGAAGAAGTCTCACACGAAATGTGTTTTTTGGTAGATAGCCAACGCCTGAAACCCTGTTTTTGTTTCATGTTCTTTCTCATTCAATGCATTTCCATGCATTTCCATGCATTTCCCGAAGAGTACGCTTCACAAAATTGTGAATTCAGGCTTGGCCCAGAGTTGTATGCATGGTTCTTGTGCCTGTTGCGCGACGTGCTGAATTGCTCTCGCCTGCACAGGTCTGCCATGGTCCGCGAGCTTGTTCTTCCCAGGGGGCACTGAGCTGTCAAGACTGATGTAGAGAGAGATGATGCTTGGAGCAGGTCATGGGACCAAGGACAGCATCACTAAAGAGACACTGAAAATACTGACAGATCATGAGGCAGCTGAGACTAAGCTGAGACATTCCAAACATGGACTGGGGCAATCCATAGGCCCTAGGGTCACCTCTTGAAACCTCACCCGACTTGCCTGGTTACTACGGGTAATGGAGGAGAAGTGCTTAGCAAAGGTGTGCTGGTTTGGAATGGTCAATGCTGCTTGATCATGGCTGCATATGGACTGAATCTATATGTCATGGTATAATTAAAGGGACTTCTCACGACATTTCCATGCTTCTTCACAAGGGCAAGATCAGAAAGGTTCCACCATGTTCCATCCTTTTGAAGATTTCGGGTGGTCGCCTGACGCTCGGAGGTCTGCAAGCTGTTTGGCGACTGCCAAGTTCCGACTGATGAAATCTGCTCCGATCTCTGCTGGAGCCCAAAGACCTGCAACAAGAACAAACAGGCCGCCAGTCCATCCAAGTGACAGTGATGTATGCGGCATGTGCCAAGCCATAGTGGTACCCCCAGTTCACCAATGATTTCCATACGTAAAATGATCATTAGCTTTGGTGGGGCCGACAACGGTTAGCCTATGGTTTGGCACATACCCATTTGCACAGGGGAACACAGGTTCGAGTAGTGGAAAGAGCTCACATAGCTCACTTAAATACTTAAGTCATTTGATTCAAATTCAGATTTGATCTACCGTGCAGGTTGGCAGCAGCCACCTGCAATCTGGTCTTCGCGTTCTCATGCAAAACATCGAGGGCCATGATTTCGTCCAAGCTGTGCGGATCCGTGCTGGGCTTTGCCCTTCCATCAAAGAGTTTCCTGGAACCAAGGCTAACCCTGCAAAGGTCCGCTGAGTGGCCCTGTGATGCTACTTCCGCCCATGTTGCTAGTCAAGAAAACCGTTCAAAAGAACCATGGCTTGATATCAGACCTGCATAATTCGTCTTCTTGGGGACAGCCTTAGCAAAGTCGCCAAGTTTCCTCGGTGGAGTACTCTGGCTCCGCACCACTGAAGAAGCATCTGCGACCACATCAATGAATGTCTTGCTGTAGCACAGCTCCATCGGCATCAAGTGGACAAGAGAGGCCACCCAGTCCGGTCTCGAGGCTGGAATGTGCTCTGATAAAAGGGGGAATACGACTCTTCCATACTCTCCCAGGCGGTATGAAAAAAGCGTACGGGTCAATCATGACGAATGTTTCTTACAATAAGGTACCCAAAAGCCTGTCTCTAGAAACACGCTCGGCTTTTTTGCTGTTTCGAGCAATGAATCAAAAATCGCGCTGAACATGAAAGAAACTGGGAATTACCATGCATGTATTTAAACACAGGAGCCGCGAGCGTCGGTGGTATCATTTGACGCCGCTCTGCTTCTGACAGACACCTTGCACGGTGCAGTGTGCCTCAGGTTTGAAAACAAAAATCAAATAGAATATGGTGCAGTGCCCTAAGTTCCAAACTGAGTCATGTGAGTACCTGGAAACCTGAACACAAAAACCTCCGGCTAATCAACAGTCTGGGGGATTCCCGTGAACTTCCCTTCTATCCAATGCAAATAAACACGCAACATGGTCCAGGAACTTGAAGGGCAGCACCAGCAGGATTGATCCTATAAATAGGAATGCATGATCACACATCATCACACCTGTCTTGAACGCGAGCCAAACTCTTCAAAAGCTAATTGGCAATCCACAGATTTCAGAAGATTTTGGGAGCAATCGGCTGGACTGCTCTCAAACGGCGCCATGAACACAGCCATTTGACATGAGAAGTCAGGGGAACATCTTCCGTATACAAAAAGGAGTGATTTCCAGTGATTGCGTATGCAGCAAAGAATGGACACCAGGTGAACCAACAGCATGATGACACATGAAAATCATATGCAGAATTTGCAGCTTGAGAATACTATTTTGCATACGGCATTCAAACAGAGGAGCAACGAGTGACCGTGTTACTGCCGATCACTTCAAGTCGCTCTGCTTCTGACAGAAAACTTGCTCAGTCAGGTGCTCAGGATTTCAAAGCCAAAATCTGGCGTATTCAAGCTCTATGGCCGGATTTAGCCCATCTGGCATAGCATGCCTTGGCATCCGAACCTCCAGCAAGGCACCGTCACTGCTAGAGCCACACCAGAATCTTAAAGCACAAGAGCAGGAAGCGTGAGTTCACGCGGCTTGACTTGCTTGTGACAGAAACTCTGCTTGGTGCGGTGCCCTACGTTGCAAACTGAGTCATGTGAGTACCTGGAAACCTGAACCACAAAAACCTCCGGCTAATCAACAGTCTGGAGGGGTCCTGTAACCTTCCCTTCTATCCACTGCAAATAAACACAGCAACATGGTCCAGGAACTTGAAGGGCAGCACCAGCAGGATTGATCCTATAAATAGGAATGCATGATCACACATGATCACACCTGTCTTGAACGCGAGCCAAACTCTTCAAAAGCTAATTGGCAATCCACAGATTTCAGAAGATTTTGGGAGCAATCGGCTGGACTGCTCTCAAACGGCGCCATGAACACAGCCATTTGACATGAGAAGTCAGGGGAACATCTTCCGTATACAAAAAGGAGTGATTTCCAGTGATTGCGTATGCAGCAAAGAATGGACACCAGGTGAACCAACAGCATGATGACACATGAAAATCATATGCAGAATTTGCAGCTTGAGAATACTATTTTGTATACGGCATTCAAGAGGAGCAACGAGTGACCGTGTTACTGTTGATCACTTCAAGTCGCTCTGCTTCTGACAGAAAACTTGCTCAGTCAAGTGTTCAGGATTTCAAAGCCAAAATCTGGCGTATTCAAGCTCTATGGCCGGATTTAGCCCATCTGGCATAGCATGCCTTGGCACCCGACCCTCCAGCAAGGCACCGTCACTGCTAGAGCCACACCAGAATCTTAAAGCACAAGAGCAGGAAGCGTGAGTTCACGCGGCTTGACTTGCTTGTGACAGAAACTCTGCTTGGTGCGGTGCCCCACGTTCCAAACTGAGTCATGTGAGTACCTGGAAACCTGAACCACGAAAACTGCCGGCTAATCAACCGTCTGGGGGATTCCTGTAACCTTCCCTTCTATCCACTGCAAATAAACACAGCAACATGGTCCAGGAACTTAAAGGGCAGCACCAGCAGGATTGATCCTATAAATGGGAGTGCAGGATCAGACTGATCACACCTGTCTTGAACGGCGAGCCACACTCTTCAAAAGCTAATTGGCAATCCATCAGATTTCAGGAGATGTGGGGAGCAAACAGCTGGACTGCTGATAGATGGGGCCATAAGCACAGCCAATGACATGAGCAGGCATGCGGCATGAGAACGTCTTCAGTATACAAACAGGAGTGATTGCCCGACATTACCTGTGTAACAAGCATGGACGCCAGGTGAACCGACAGCATGGTGGCACATGAGAGTCAAATGCAGAACTGCGGGGTGATATAAGTATAAAGAATTGATAACAATTGGAAATCGCACGACACAGTGGATAGAAGTGATGAATGAAAACCTAGCTGTCTGCTTTGTTGGGATCACACCGGCACAATAATATCAAATGAATCCGCCGTAGGTTACACATGTCATAAAACAGGGGAAACCTGGAAGGATCCCCGAAACAGAAGCGGGCACCATTCAGCCATGGACATACACGTGGTGAGAGGTGATCAAAAAACGACACCTGGATTCGAGCTCAACATCCAGCGCCGCTATCTGATGAATTCCCAATGGCAGGCGCCAAAACAGATTGCAAGGGCTAAGACCGCTGGACTGACACGATCTTAGAGCAATGCAAGCACTTCCGGGAAAACGGTTCTCAATCGTTGTTTTAGGGCAGCTTTAGGATTCTCATGGAATCTCAGTTTATCGGTGCTAGTGCAAGTCGACAAACCCAACTTTTGACCAACATGAAGTTCTTGCTCACAAAAGCGCGACATCTATAGACAGTAGGAAGGCTTCGTGGGGTGCCAAGTCGGAAGCCAAGTCACATGCACTTAACAAACTCCTCGCTGTTCCTCTCGAGTACAGCTCAGAGAGGTAGTACAGTTCTCAATTCTCAAAGACTGATGTCGGGGAGGTCTGTCGATGGAGCAGGGCAAAACAGGAACTGATCGCTTCTCCATGTTTTTCCTCGAAAATTAATTTGGTTGGGGAATAGAACCCTGACTGGTGGACGCACCCACATCTTCAAGTCGGGGTGTGCTGCATGAAACAATAACGTATCAATACTTCTAAAAAAAACTTTGAATGATAGAGCTGCCCGCATGATTACACTACTCACAATCCCGTGCAATCACAACAATAATAGAATCTATATAGTCTATTAATGTCTATATTATATAGAATAAATCTCAGCTAGCAGTAGCTAGCACGTCGGCCTGTTTTGGGAACTGCACCGAGTATTAGGGATTACTTGCTTGAAAGTTGTTGAACTGCGCCAAACTTCCGGGGCGGAGCAACCGCAGCTCAACAAGAACAGCTGCTCCAAAACAAACACCCTTGTCGCGCATGGGACCGGTTCAACACGGTCATCCATATTTTCTTTTGGGGTTGTGACATCATGAAATTAAGGGAACCTCACCACGCATCGGGGTTTGTATTGACCGATCCACTTTACATGGACCTGATGTCGCATCACTTGCTGAGTCTTTTCACTCGCCCAGCTTCACGGCTGTCTTGCGCACATTCTCCAACTCACTGAACATCAGCTTCCCAAAGCGACGGTGAGTCATGATCGAGCAAAGCAAACTCACAAGATTGGCCAAGGTCATCTTGCGCAACGCAAAACGAATGGTGCCAGGAGTCTTTCTGCTCGGTGGGGGAACTGGATGTGACCGGATGGAGATCTCACTCTGCAGCAATTGCAGTACAGCGGAAGCACCAGGAAGATCACACTCCTTCGTACGTGCGCCACGCCGATGGAAATGTGTTTGACATGCATGAAATTTGAAATGCTAGGCTGCTAGATGACGTCGACTAGATACGCCGGCATAGGCCTAAAAGAGGGGACATCAACTAGGCCCCGCATCAGCCCCGCTCTAGAACTGACACACTCCCTCGCATGGGTGCAGAACCCATTGGCCTCAGCACCCAGGATCCAAAGCGTACACAGCATCCATGGCAGCACTTGCACAAGCACCACGCTTACACAATGCACGCAGGCAACTCTTCCTGTGCTTGAAGATCCCCCCCTCCTTGCCAACTATAGGGTCGAACACCTCAAAAAATGTAGATACCAAAATAGTCTTGGAGCTGGTGGCGTGTTGGTGATCGGGTCTGCAATCTTGGTATTGTTTTTTTTTCAGTTTTTTTCAAGTTTGGAAGTAATTAGCCACAACCTTCAGAAAACCCCCAAAAAGAAAACTGCACACCCATGTCTGAAGGCTCTGGCGTGATGGGATGATTTATGGGGTCTGCAGTTTTGGATGTTTTGGAGTTTTGGAGGGTTTTTGGTTTGTTTTTCTTTCCTCTTTTCTCTCTCTGGTGTGTTGTGTATGTGACTTGTGCTGATTTGATTTTCAGTAAATGCTCACAAACTGGTGGTAGCATGTTCTGAATAAAATTGGGGATAGCCAACCAAGGTAAAAACTATATGCTCTTACGAAATGGTCCTATTGCACCTTTGGAGAAACATCTGTGCCAATCTCTGCCACCAAGTCTGGTAGTGTCACACTGGTCAACGAAGTGTGCCCTTGGAATCCACCACCAATCTCTGCCGAAAAGGAAGCTGGGCCCTTCTAGCCTTCTAAGGCCCATGAACCTTTGCAGCCAACAAAATGATGAATGGCCTGCTGGAAGCACAGTTGTTCAATTGTTCCTGATCTTTGCCTGTTGCAACAAAGGTCCAGCGTAACCAGTGTCTAAGTGCGCCTATCTCAATGGAGTGTTCCTCTCGTATTGGCTTTCTTTGTCGGAGCATCAAATTCATCAGCCGGGTACGACAGAGAATCCATCTGGATTTAAACTATTCACCACATGGTCAATGTGCTATACTTATAGCCACGAATATTTATTATATTGTGCATGTTGATTCCACGTGAATCAAAGTAGACAAACACACAGCACCCACAAGCACCCAAAGACAGAAGCATCATCTACAAGATCTAAAAGCAAGGCTGCCAAGAATCAGGAGTAGACAGGGGAGGTTATCTAACCTTCGGGTGGCATTTTTCTGGGACAGGTACCCAACTTGCTGGGACTTATTCTATTTTGGGAACACCCTGTCTCAGACATTATAATAGGGTTATCCAACAAGGAACCTAAAACGCTAGCAGAATGGCGAAGTTATGGGGTTCGAGGTACCGGAGTAAAATTTGTGGTACCGCAAGAATATCTTGAAGTAAGAACTGTGGAAAGCCATGGAAAACCCGCATTTTGTGCCTCGCTTGCGAAACAAATGCCACGGCAGCGGCCGAACATGGCGGAACTCTGAACAGCAGGCATGGCAGCAGGTCGCACCCTGGCTCCAAAGCAAACAAAAAGCACAGCTTCTCAACGCCAGCCCCAAAGCACACACGCCCTGCGGGACAGCAGCAGCACCCAGTAGCATCCTCGCTCCAAGGCCCACGTCGTTGTGCACAACAGCGGCACCCCATGGATCCTGGATCCAATGCGCACGCTTGTAAGAACAGCAGCTGCACCTGTTCGCACCCTAAAAGCGCACACTGTGCCGTGACAAGACCCGGAAAAAAACAACGAAATGGATGGAATTGGTATGAATTGGTGCCATGCCATGTCCAAATTTCGAGCAGGGCGAGGGCCGACCTCGCCTCGACTTGTTTGCGCACGTATGGCAGGATCATTTTCATGAAGTTGTTCATTAAGTTCCCTTCGTGGAGATCCTTCAGGAAATCCCGCTGCTTCTTGTCCAGCGACATAGGTGGCCGTTCCTAGTTGGCATCGGTTAAGCTGCACAAACCACCCGGAGGCAGCACGAAAAGATTTCAAGCAAATCCAAAGAGTAACAACGGCAGTACAAAGATCCAGCAAAGCTATAAATACACATTGACTCGTTTCCTTTTACTGACTGTCCTTGTGCCTAAAAATCAGTACTGCGATTTCACTGGTCCAGCTTGAGCTGAATCTTGGCCAAGTTTCATGATGCAAGTGGCAGAAGTTGCAATCTTGTTCCAGCTCACAATGCCCCTTGGCAAATAGGACACACGGCCTCCAGCAAATCTCAGGATGACCCGCGCTTCCAACTGACGGTGAAACGCCAATCACCTCAGTAGCAGGATCTTTGATGCATTTCGCATCACAAGAAATTTAGGAAAGAACTTCCGTACTACAACATGGGTTTGTCCATAGATGGTGGTACCTACTAAGCGTCCAATACTAGCTATTGTAAAAAGGGAACTCACCAATCTTGGGGTAACACAATTTTTGGACTAACCAATACATATACCTAAAGAAGCGATGTACCAAGAATTTATGGGACGCAAGGGAAAAGACTGTCTTTTCCCTTAAGTTAGGGGAAAAGACTGTCTTTTCCCAAAAAACCCGTATTTTCCCCCAAATCCATACTTTAGGGGTCTTACATGGTATTTGGCTTCTATATTCCTATATATCTTAAGCTGCCTATACTCAGTCCCAATTGTCTTGCCACTTCGGACTTAACTCAGTGATTGTGCCACAGTGCCATGGATAGTTTGATGGCCATGCTGGATGATCATCCAGCCTTTGAATTTACAAATATATGGGCTAAGTATACAATCCCTTGCCCGCTCCAAGAGCTTGCAGATTCCCAAAGAGTGGAAACACCCAACTCCCAAACCTGTGTGAACTGGAGGTGCTGACCTATATTTTGGTGGATTTTGATAGTGCCACATCATCCTAAATCCAGATAAAAGGAGTTCAACATGTTTTTTCATGATTTTTTGGCGGGAAAACGTCGCTAACCCGTAGAACCCGTATTTACCCCGTATTAACCCGTATTTATCCCGTACTTAGCCCGTATTTTCCCCAAACTCGGAAAATACAGTATTTTCCTAACCCGTAAAAAAACCCGTATTTACCCCGTACTAACCCGTACTAACCCGTAGGGAAAATATTGGTTTTTTAACCTCCATTTCAAACACAGGCTGCGCTCCATTTTGATGAAGAAAACAACCTTCCAGCCGTTTTACTGTGATCACTTTCATTTTGCATATTTCCAATGCACTGAGAACTGCCAATCGTGACTTACCTTTGCAGCATTTGGGCACTTTTGGTTTTGGGGAGTCTTGTAAAGAGTCCGTATGCTCAAAGGATAATTGGGAGGGAAAAAGACAGAAGATTGAGTTTATGGAGTCAGTGGATGGGTTTGATACATACAGATATTGTGTTGATTAGTTGATCACGTATGCTCAACACACTTGCATGATGATCATATACCAGAATCTCGAAATTGTTGATTTTGCAGAATTTGCAAAATACCAACTTTTGGAAAAGACTGTCTTTTTCCGGAAAAGACTGTCTTTTTTCTAGAACCCACAAATTCGTGGGACATTGCATCTCCTGGTATATATACATATATATAAACAGCATCTAGTGTAATCTACGGACACTGAGAAGAGATGTCAGCAGAAAGCTGCCACTGAGAAGAGATGTCCAAAGAGAGCTGGCACTGATCATTCACTGAGGCTGAGGTAGCTCATCAGCCAAGGCCCCAGCATTGTGAATCTTGTAAAAAAAACCCGTTGCACATTGAAATCAAAGCAAGAAATCTTCAAGATCATGTGGATAAACTGTTGCATTTGGATAAATCTTTGTGGATAATCAAACTAAATTGCCACCAATCCTTCCACCAAAAAACAAGTTATCCCACATCGAAAACATATGATGGTAGGTGAAAACAAATTATGTCACATCTAAGCAAACGGGCAACATGGTGGCCCACGGTTTTTTGTTGAGGTTTGTGTTCATTCCCTGATCATGCCAAAATACAAAATAATTCAAGATGGATTGCCTCCAAAATGAGCCCGGCAGGAAAGGTTGGGAGCCCCAAGGGAAATGTTGGTTTTTTTGGCGTCTTTTTTCCCGGGTGCGCAGAAAAGAAAAGCATACAGCACATTCGCGTTCTAGAAAGAAATCAAAAACAAACAAACAATCAAAAAGATCCGATTTTGGGACTGGACAGGGTAGAAAGTGGTTTTAATTTAGAAACAACACCACACACTACATTGCAAATTCAAAAAAACACAAGGAATAAGATTAGAAAGGTTACTTTACTTCGGGTGGTCTCCACCATGGCACAACATAGTCAAACACAGCAATGCACTGCTGAAATGAATGGCAGCCAGGCCCTATAACCAACCCGCAAGACCAATCCACACAACCAACTCACATAACCAACTCACATACCTAACCCACACAACCAACTCACATAGCCAACTCACAGCACTAACCCACACAACCAACTCACATAGCCAACTCACAGCACTAACCCACACAACCAACTCACACAAACAACTCACAGAACCAACTGACATAACTAACCCACACAAACAACTCACAAAACCAACTCGCAAAACCAACCCACATAACTTGGCTACTGGTACACATACACTTGGCTGTTACATTGGTTGTGTGCGTTGATTCTGGCATTCTATCTGACATATACTTCTGGCGTTCTTTCCTTCTGGCATTCTATCTGGCAATTACTCCTGGTATGTATGTCTCGCAGTTTTTCTGGCATTTACTTCTGGCACATACTTCTGGCATATCTTCTGACGCCCTATCTGACATATATTTCTGCCATTCTATCTGACATATGCTTCTGGCATTTTATCTGGCATTTACTTATGGCAAAGCACTGACGGTTGAGGTCCAGCGGTGCTCACTGTCATAGGACATTGGCGGTTGAGGTCCAGCGGTGCTCACTGAGATCCGACTGTGGCGGTTGAGGTCCCGCGGTGCTCACTGAGATCCGACGTTGGCCGTTGAGGTCCAGCGGTGCTCACTGAGATCGGACATTGGCAGTTGAGGTCCAGCGGTGCTCACTGAGATCCGACGTTGGCCGTTGAGGTCCAGCGGTGCTCACTGAGATCCGACGTTGGCCGTTGAGGTCCAGCGGTGCTCTGCGATCGGCCATTGGCAGTTGAGGTCCCGCGGTGCTGACTTGGACAGTGGCGGTTGAGGTCCAGCGGTGCTCACTGAGATCCGACATTGCCAGTTAAGGTCCAGCGGTGCTGACTGAGATCCGACATGGGCAGTTGAGGTCCAGCGGTGCTCACTGAGATCCGACATTGGCGGTTGAGGTCCAGCGGTGCTCACTGAGATCCGACGGCGGCCGGTGAGGTCCAGCGGTGCTCACTGAGATCGGACATTGGCAGTTGAGGTCCAGCGGTGCTCACTTGGACAGTGGCTGTTGAGGTCCAGCGGTGCTCAGTGAGATCGGACATTGGCGGCTGAGGTCCAGCATTGCTCACTGCGATCGGATAGTGCCAGAGCAAGTCATGGAAGTAGGGAGCGAGAAGTGAGTGAGTGAGTGAGGGAGTGGGTGAGGAAGTGAGTGAGTGGGTGAGGGAGTGAAGGAGTGCTCTTATAAGATCTAACAACCCTTACCTAACAGGTGGGGAATAACAACATTGGAAACAAATGGAAAACAAGGAACAAACATAAACACATATGTCACATATATCAATTAAGGGAGTGAACAAATCACAACAGATTACAACATGTTGCCTTTTTGGCCGGCGCCTTCCCCACTAGATTCCTTCTGGGCGAATGGAAAGCTACCTACCTAGGGATGATGGGAATAGCAATGGCTCATAATGCATATATGAATGGTTCAATACACCTGGCTGGTGATGCCGGGTGGTACAATGGCCCAACATCAGCAATTCAATCATCAAAATAATCTAAACCTGGGCCTGAACGAGGCCAGTGTGCAACTCAAGCAATCTCATGCTCAAAGATTGGTTAAGTCTATGCCAAGGACGTCTGAGGTGAATCAAATTACAAAAGCAGAGATGTCACCAGAGAGCTGAGACTGACCAAAGCTCTCACTGGAGAGGGCTTTCGACTTCCATACTGGGAGGAAGTCTCACACGAAATGCTTTTTGGGTAGACAGGCAGCGCTTGAAACTAGTTTTTCCATAATTCAAATATTCAATGTGTTTCCCGCAGATTACACTTGAGAAAATTGCGAATTGAGGCTTGGCCCAGAATTGTATCGAACATGGTTCGTGTGACTGTCGCGACGCCCCAGATTGCTCTCGCCGGCGCAAGTCCTCCAGGACAAGTTAGCTTGTTCTTCCCAGGGGGCAGCTGTCACAGGGCATCGAGTGATGGAGAGATGAAACTTAGAGATACTTAGAGGAGATCATGAGGCAGCCAAGGACACTAACAGCGTCACTAAAGAGATGACACTGGGAGATCATGAGGCAGCTGAGACTAAGCTGAGAGAGCTGACATTAAAGAGATGGACTGCTGCTATCCAGAGGCCCTAGGCACGTGGGTCACCTCTGGAAAACTTCCGCACCCGACTTGCCCGAGTACTAGTCATGGACAATAATGGAGGCGAAGTGCTTAGCAAAGGTATGCTTGTTTGGAATGGCTGTTTACATGGACTGAATCTATGTCATGGTATAGGGACTTCTAATGACTTTCCCATGCTCCTCCACAAGGGCAAGATCAGAACGTTTCCACCCTTTTGAAGACTTCGGGCGGTCGCCTGACGCTCGGAGTTCTGCAAGCTGTTTGGCGACCGCCAAGTTCCGAGCGATGAAATCTGCTCCGATCTCTGCTGCAGCCGAAAGACCTGCAACAAGACCAGACAGACCACCAGTCCATCCAACTGACACGTGGGCATGTGCCAAGCTATAGTAGTACCCCCAGTTCACCAATGATTTTCAATTTGCAGGTGGGGCCCACAACGGTTCGCCTATCGCTTGGCACATGCACAGGGGAAGACGGGTTCGAGTACGAGATCACATAGCTATACACAGCTCACTTATGTCACTCGATTCAGATTTGATCTACCATGCAGGGTAGCACATGGCAGCAGCCACCTGCAATCTGGTCTTCGCGTTCTCATGCAAAACATCAAGGGCCATGACTTCGTCCAAGCTGTGCGGGTCGCTGGGAAAAGCATCACAAAGTTTCCTGGAGCCAAGGCCACCCCTGTTCGCTGAGTGGCCCTGTGATGATACTTCCGCCCATGTTGCTAGTCAAGAAAACCGTTCAAAAGAACCATGGCTTGATATCAGACCTGCATAATTCCGTCTTCTTGGGGACAGCCTTAGCAAAGTCGCCAAGTTTCCTCGGTGGAGTACTCTGGCTCCGCACCACTGAAGAAGCGTCTGCGACCACATCAATGAATGTCTTGCTGTAGCACACTGCCATCGGCGTCAAGGGGACAATAGAGGCCACCCAGTCGGTCTCGAGGCTGGAATGTGCTTTGATAAAGGGGGAACACGACTCTTCCGTACTCTTCCAGGAGGCATGACAAGTGTATTGGTCAATCATGACGAAAGTTTCTTACAACAAGGTACCCAAAAGCCTCTCTAAAAACACGCTCGGCTTTTTTTCTGTTTCGAGCAACGAATCAAAAATCGCGCTGAACATGAAACAAACTGGGAATTACCATGCATGTATTTAAACACAGGAGCCGCGAGCGTCGGTGGTATTTTTTGACGTCGCCCTGCTTCTGACAGAAACCTTGCACGGTGCAGTGCCTCAGGTTTCAAAAAAGAAAATATGGTGCAGTGCCCCACGTTCCACACTGACTCATGTAACTGGAATTGCGAACCACAAAAACCTCCGGCTAATCAACAGTCTGGGGGATTTCCGTGACCTTCCCCTCTATCTACTTCAAACAAACATAGCAACATGGTCCAGGAACTTCAAGGGCAGCACCAGCAGGATTGATCCTATAAATAGGAATGCATGATCAGACTGATCACACCTGTCTTGAAATCGAGCCAAACTCTTCAAAAGCTAATTGGCAATCCATCAGATTTCAGGAGATTTTGGGAGCAATCGGCTGGACTGCTCTCAAACGGCGCCATGAACACAGCCGTTTGACATGGGAAGTCATGGGAGCATCTCAAACGCATGCAGCAAAGAATGGACAACAGGTGAACCAACAGCATGGTGACACATGAAAATCATATGCAGAATTTGCAGCTTGAGAATACTATCTTATATACGGCATTCAAGAGGAGCAACGAGTGACCGTGTTACTGTTGATCACTTCAAGTCGCTCTGCTTCTGACAGAAAACTTGCTCAGTCAAGTGTTCAGGATTTCAAAGCTAAAATCTGGCGTATTCAAGCTCCTTGGCCGGATTCAGCCTGTCTAGCATAGCACGCCTTGGCATCCGAACCTCCAGCAAGGCACCGTCACTGTTAGAGCCACACCAGAATCTTAAAGCACGAGAGCAGGAAGCGTGAGTTCACGCGGCTTGACTTGCTTGTGACAGAAACTCTGCTTGGTGCGGTGCCCCACGTTCCAAACTGAGTCATGTGAGTACCTGGAAACGTGAACCACAAAAACCTCCGGCTAATCAACAGTCTGGAGGGGTCCTGTAACCTTCCCTTCTATCCACTGCAAATAAGCACAGCAACATGGTCCAGGAACTTAAAGGGCAGCACCAGCAGGATTGATCCTATAAATGGGAGTGCAGGATCAGACTGATCACACCTGTCTTGAACGGCGAGCCACACTCTTCAAAAGCTAATTGGCAATCCATCAGATTTCAGGAGATGTGGGGAGCAAACAGCTGGACTGCTGATAGATGGGGCCATAAGCACAGCCAATGACATGAGCAGGCATGCGGCATGAGAACGTCTTCAGTATACAAACAGGAGTGATTGCCCGACATTACCTGTGTAACAAGCATGGACACCAGGTGAACCGACAGCATGGTGGCACATGAGAGTCAAATGCAGAACTGCGGGGTGATATAAGTATAAACAATTGGAAATCGCACGACACAGTGGATAGTGGTAATGAATGAAAACCTAGATGTCTGCTTTGTTGAGATCACACCGGCACAATAACATCAAATGAATCTGCCGGAGGTTACACATGTCAAAAAACAGAGGAAACCTGGAAGGATCCCCAAAACAGAAGCGGGCACCATTCAGCCATTGACATACACGTGGTGAGAGGTGATCAAAAAACGACACCTGGATTCGAGCTCAACATCCAGCGCCGCTATCTGATGAATTCCCAATGGCAGGCGCCGAAACAAATTGCAAGGACTAAGACCGCTGGACTGACAAGTTCTTAGAGCAATGCAAGCACTTCCGGGAAAATGGTTCTCAATCGTTGTCTTAGGGCGGCTTAGGGATTCTCATGGAATCTCAGTTTATCGGTGCTAGTGCAAGTCGAAAAACCAAACTTTTGACCAACATGAAGTTCTTGCTCTGCTCATGCGAAATGTCACGGCCACGTTCGGGCTCACAATGGCTCACAGAAGCGCGACATCTCTAGACATACAGTATGAAGACTTCGTATTTTTCCAATTTGGAAGCAAAAACATGCACTTAACAAACTCCTCGCTGTTCCTCTCGAGTACAGCTTAGAGAGGTAGTACAGTTCTCAATTCTCAAAGAATGATGTCGGGGAGGTCTGTCGATGGAGGCAAAGCAAAACAGGAACTGATCGCTTCTCCATGTTCTTCCTCGAAAATTAATTTGGTTGGGAATAGAACCCGGACTGGTGGACGCACCCACATCTTCACGTCGGGGTGTGCTGCATGAAACAGTAGCGTGCCAATACTTCTAAATACTTTGAATGATAGAGCTGTCCGCATGATTGCACTACTCACAATCCCCTTCAATCACAACAATAATAGAATCTATCTAGTCTGTGCTATATAGAATAAATCTCAGCTAGCAATAGCTGGCACGTCGACCTGTTTTGGGAACTGCACCGAGTATTTGCAATTACTTGCATGCTTAAAAGTTGTTGAACTGCGATCAACTTCCGGAACGGAAAAACCGCGGCTCAACAAGAACAGCTGCTCCAAAACAAACACCCTTGTCGCGCATGGGACCGGTTCAACAAGGTCATCCATATTTTCTTCTGGGGTTGTGACATCATGAAATTAAGGGAACCTCACCACGCATCGGGGTTTGTATTGACCGATCCACTTTACATGGACCTGATGTCGCATCACTTGCTGAGTCTTTTCACTCGCCCAGCTTCACGGCTGTCTTGCGCACATTCTCCAACTCACTGAACATCAGCCTCCCAAAGCGACGGTGAGTCATGATCGAGCAAAGCAAACTCACAAGATTGGCCAAGGTCATCTTGCGCAATGCAAAACGAATGGTGCCAGGAGTCTTTCTGCTCGGTGGGGGAACTGGATGTGACCGGATGGAGATCTCACTCTGAAGCAATTGCAGTACAGCGGGAGCACCAGGAAGATCACACTCCTTCGTACGTGCACCACGCCGATGGAAATGTGTTTGACATGCATGAAATTTGAAATGCTAGATGACGTCGACTAGAATACGCCGGCATAGGCCTAAAAGAGGGGACATCAACTAGGCCCCGCAGCAGCCCCGCTCCAGAACTGACACACTCTCTCGCATGGGCGCAGAACCCATTGGCATCAGCACCCAGGATCCAAAGCGTACACAGCACCCATGGCAGCACTTGCACAAGCACCACGCTTACACAATGCACGCAGGCAACTCTTCCTGTGCTTGAAGATCCCCCCCCTACTTGCCAACTATGGGGTCGAACCCCAAAAAAATGTAGATACCAAAATAGTCTTGGAGCTGGTGGCGTGTTGGCGATGGGGTCTGCAATCTTGGTATTGTTTTTTGTTTTTTTTCAGTTTTTTTCAAGTTTGGAAGTAATTAGCAAAAACCTTGAGAAAACCCCCAAAAAAGAAAACTGCACACCCATGTCTGAAGGCTGTGGCCTGATGGGATGATTTATGGGGTCTGCAGTTTTGGATGTTTTGGAATTTTGGAGGTTTTGATTTGTTTTGTTTTTGTTCGTCTTTTCTCTCTTTGGTGTGTTTTGTGTGTGTGTGTGACTTTTGCTGATTTGATTTTCGGCAAATGCTCACAAATACACAGTTTTGCGCACGCTGGTGGGAACGTGTTCTGAATAAAATGGGGGATAGCCAACCAAGGCAAAAACTATATGCTCTTACGAAATGGTCCTACTGCACCTTTGGAAAAACATCTGTGCCAATCTCTGCCACCAAATCTGGTAGTGTCACACTGGTCAACGAAGTGTGCCCTAGGAATCCACCACAAATCTCTGCCGAAAAGGAAGCCGGGCCCTCCTAGCCTTCTAAGGCCCATGAACCTTTGCAGCCAACAAAGTGATGAATGGCCTGCTGGAAGCACAGTTGTTCAATTGTTCCTGATCTTTGCCTGTCTTTTTTTTTTTGCCGGGGCGTCCAACGGTTTGCCCTCCATCAAGCTGCAACTCCCAGGACGTTGCGCGGGGAGAAGCAAAGGTCCAGCGTAACCAGTGTCTAAGTGTGCCTATCTCAATGGAGTGTTCCTCTCGTATTGGCTGTCTTTGTCGGAGCATCAAATTCATCAGCCGGGTACGACAGAGAATCCATCTGGATTTAAACTATTCACCACATGGTCAATGTGCTATACTTATAGCCACGAATATTTATTATATTGTGCATGTTGATTCCACATGAATCAAAGTAGACAAACACACAGCACCCACAAGCACCCAAAGACAGAAGCATCATCTACAAGATCTAAAAGCAAGGCGGCCAAGAATCACGAGTAGACAGGGGAGGTTATCTAACCTTCGGGTGGCATTTTTCTGGGACAGGTACCCAACTTGCTGGGACTTATTCTATTTTGGGAACACCCTGTCTCAGACATAATAATAGGGTTATCCAACAAGGAACCACAAATTCGCAGAATGGCGAAGTTATGGGGTTCGAGGTACCGGAGTAAAATTTTTGGTACCGCAGGAATATCTTGAAGTAAGAACCGTGGAAAACCATGGAAAAGCCCGCAATTTGTGCCTTGCTTACGAAGCAAATCTCACGGCAGCGGCAGAACATGGCGAAACCGTGAACAGCAGGAGCAGGTGGCAATATGGCTCCAGAGCAAACAAGAAGCACAGCAGCTCAATGCCAGCCCCAAAGCACACACGCCCTGCGGGACTGCAGCGGCACCCAGTAGCATCCTGGCTGCACAACAGCGGCACCCCATGGATCCTGGATCCAAAGCGCACGCTCATAAGAACAGCAGCTGCACCCATTCGCACCCTAAAAGCGCACACTGTGCCCTGACAAGACCCGGAAAAAAACAACGAAATGGATGGAATTGGTATGAATTGGTGCCATGCCATGTCCAAATTTCGAGCAGCTAAAGGGCCGACCTCGCCTCGACTTGTTTGCGCACGTATGGCAGGATCATTTTCATGAAGTTCACTTCGTGGAGAGCCTTCAGGAACTCCCGCTGCTTCTTGTCCAGCGACATAGGTGGCCGTTCCTAGTTGGCATCGGTTAAGCTGCACAAACCACCCGGAGGCAGCACGAAAAGATTTCAAGCAAATCCAAAGAGTAACAACGGCAGTACAAACATCCGGCAAAGCTATACACATTGACTTGTTTCCTTCTACTCACTGTCCTTGTGCCTAAAAATCAGTACTGCGATTTCACTGGTCCAGCTTGAGCTGAATCTTGGCTAAGTTTCATGATGCAAGTGACAGAAGTTGCAATTTTGCTCCAGCTCACAATGTCCCCTGGCAAATAGGACACACGGCCTCCAGCAAATCTCAGGATGACCCGCGCTTCCAACGGACGGTGAAAGGCCAATCACCTCAATAGCAGGATCTCTGATGCATTTCCCATCTCAAGAAATTTGGGAAAGAACTTCCGTGCTACAACATAGGTTTGTCCATAGATGGTGGTACCTACTAAGCGTCCAATACTAGCTATTGTAAAAAGGGCACTCACCAATCTTGGGGTAACACAATTTTTGGACTAACCAATAGATATACACACACACACACAAAGAATATATATATAATATATTTAAACAACATCTAATCTACTGAGAAGAGATGTCAGCAGAAAGCTGCCACTGAGAAGAGATGTCCAAAGAGAGCTGGCACTGATCATTCACTGAGGCTGAGGTAGCTCATCAGCCGAGGCCCCAGCATTGGGTATCTTGTAAACAAAAACCGGTTGCACACTGAAATCAAATCAAGAAATCTTCCAAGATCATGTGGATAAACTGTTGCATTTTGATAAATCTTGTGGATAATCAAACTAAATTGCCACCAATCCTTCCACCAAAAAACAAGTTATCCCACATCGAAAACATATGATGGTAGGTGAAAACAAATTATGTCACATCTAAGCAAACGGGCAACATGGTGGCCCACGGTTTTTTGTTGAGGTTTGTGTTCATTCCCTGATCATGCCAAAATACAAAATAATTCATGGTGGATTGCGTCCAAATTGAGCCCGGCAGGAAAGGTTGGGAGCCCCAAGGGAAATGTTGTTTTTTTTGGCGTCTTTTTTCCCGGGTGCGCAGAAAAGAAAAGCATACAGCACATTCGCGTTCTAGAAAAAACGAAAGACAAACAAACAATCAAAAAGATCCGATTTTGGGACTGGACAGGCTAGAAAGTGGTTTTAATTTAGAAACAACACCACACACTACATTGCAAATTCAAGGAAACACAAGAAATAAGATTAGAAAGGTTACTTTACTTCGGGTGGTCCCCACCATGGCACAACATAGTCAAACACAGCAATGCACTGCTGAAATGTATGGCAGCCAGGCCCTATAACCAACCCGCAAGACCAATCCACACAACCAACTCACATAACCAACTCCCATACCTAACCCACACAACCAACTCACATAACCAACTCACAGCACTAACCCACACAACCAACTCACACAAACAACTCACAAAACCAACTCGCAAAACCAACCCA
This sequence comes from Symbiodinium kawagutii, assembly GCA_009767595.1. NCBI lineage: Eukaryota > Dinophyceae > Suessiales > Symbiodiniaceae > Symbiodinium > Symbiodinium kawagutii. Next base: position 555,369 of record VSDK01008770.1, on the reverse strand, counting down.
CATAACTTGGCTACTGGTACACATACACTTGGCTGTTACATTGGTTGTGTGGGTTGATTCTGGCATTCTATCTGACATATACTTCTGGCGTTCTTTCTTTCTGGCATTCTATCTGGCAATTGCTTCTGGTAAATATGTCTGGCGGTTTTTCTGGCATTTAGTTCTGGCACATAATTCTGGCATATCTTCCGACGCCCTATCTGACATATAATTCTGGCATTCTATCTGACATATACTCCTGGCATTTTATTTGGCGTTTACTTCTGGCAAAGCACTGGCGGTTGAGGTCCACCGGTGCTCACTGACATCGGACATTGGCATTTGAGGTCCAGCGGTGCTCACTGAGATCCAACGTTGGCCGTGGAGGTCCAGCGGTGCTCACTGAGATCCGGCATTGGCAGTTGAGGTCCAGCGGTGCTCACTGCGATTTGACAGTGGCTGTTGAGGTCCAGCGGTGCTCACTGAGATCGGACATTGGCGGCTGAGGTCCAGCAGTGCTCACTGCGATCGGATAGTGGCAGAGCAAGTCATGGAAGTAGGGAGCGAGGAGTGAGCGAGTGAGTGAGTGAGTGAAGGAGTGAGTGAGTGAGTGAGTGAGTGAGTGAGTGAGTGAGTGAGTGAGTGAGTGAGTGAATGAGTGCTCTTAAAAAATCTAACAACCCTCACCTAACAGGTGGGGAATAGCAACATTGGAAGCAAATGGAAAACAAGGAACAAACATGAACACATATCAATTAAGGGAGTGAACAAATCACAACAAATTACAACATGTTGCCTTTTTGGCCGGCGCCTTCCCCACTAGCTTCCTTCTGGGCGAATGAAAAGCTACCTACCTAGGGATGGTGGGAATAGCAATGGCTCATAATGCATATGAATGGTTCAATACACCTGGCTGGTGATCATGGAGTTCTTGGGCGTTAATGCCGGGTGGTACAATGGGCCAACATCAGCAATTCAATCATCAAATCTGAACCTGGGCCTGAACCAGGCCAGTGTGCAACTCAAGCAATCTCATGCTGAAAGATTCGAAGGACGTCTGAGTGAATCAAATTACAAAAGCAGAGATGTCACCAGAGAGCTGAGACTGACCAAAGCTCTCACTGGAGAGGGCTTTCGACTTCCATACTGGGAGGAAGTCTCACACGAAATGCTTTTTGGGTAGACAGGCAGCGCTTGAAACTAGTTTTTCAATAATTCAAATATTCAATGTGTTTCCTGCAGATTACACTTGAGAAAATTGCGAATTGAGGCTTGGCCCAGAATTGTATCGAACATGGTTCGTGTGACTGTCGCGACGCCCCGGATTGCTCTCGCCGGCGCAAGTCCTCCAGGACAAGTTAGCTTGTTCTTCCCAGGGGACAGCTGTCACAGGGCATCGAGTGATGGAGAGATGAAACTTAGAGATACTTAGAGGAGATCATGAGGCAGCCAAGGACACTAACAGCGTCACTAAAGAGATGACACTAGGAGATCATGAGGCAGCTGAGACTAAGCTGAGAGAGCTGACATTAAAGAGATGGACTGCTGCTATCCAGAGGCCCTAGGCACGTGGGTCACCTCTGGAAAACTTCCGCACCCGACTTGCCCGAGTACTAGTCATGGACAATAATGGAGGCGAAGTGCTTAGCAAAGGTATGCTGGTTTGGAATGGCTATTTACATGGACTGAATCTATGTCATGGTATAAGGACTTCTAATGATTTTCCCATGCTCCTCCACAAGGGCAAGATCAGAAAGGTTCCACCCTTTTGAAGACTTCGGGCGGTCGCCTGACGCTCGGAGTTCTGCAAGCTGCTTGGCGACCGCCAAGTTCCGAGCGATGAAATCTGCTCCGATCTCTGCTGCAGCCCAAAGACCTGCAACAAGACCAGACAGACCGCGAGTCCATCCAACTGACACGTGGGCATGTGCCAAGCTATAGTAGTACCCCCAGTTCACCAATGATTTCCATTTGGGTTGCAGTCAAAACCCGGTGTGTGAATCTTGATCCCAAACTTTTGAATGCATGATGTAGAGGCGGCAGCCTTTGTGAAGGAATAACAAAAGATGGGACTCTGATGGTCATTGATGTTTATGATAGTACCAAAGTGGCTTGGTCAGCCAACGGGTGGGTGCCTGACTACTGTTGGTCACTTTTGGGCATCGCTGGAGGCATCAACAAGCATCGCTGGAGGCATCGCACAGAATACAAGGTCATTCCTGACATGCTTTCCATTCCAACATGTCAACAAGTATACTCACCTCACTGAGCATCCCTTACCTGAGAACTGCTTCTGTTGAACTCTCCCAAGGCCATGGGTAGCGGCGGTCTTCATGACGGAAATATGAAAACGACTTTGGGCCGGGCCAATTATAAATTTATGTAATTGACCCAGGTTTTGATTCCAACCCATTTGTAGAATGATCATTAGCTTTGGTGGGGCCCACAACGGTTGGCCTATCGCTTGGCACATGCACAGGGGAAGACGGGTTCGAGTAGTGGAACGAGATCACATAGCTATTCACAGCTCACTTATGTCACTTGATTCAGATTTGATCTACCATGCAGGGTAGCACATGGCAGCAGCCACCTGCAATCTGGTCTTCGCGTTCTCATGCAAAACATCAAGGGCCATGACTTCGTCCAAGCTGTGCGGATCGCTGGGAAAAGCATCACAAAGTTTCCTGGAGCCAAGGCTAGCCCTGTTCGCTGAGTGGCCTTGTGATGATACTTCCGCCCATGTTGCTAGTCAAGAAAACCCTACAAAAGAACCATGGCTTGATATCAGACCTCCATAATTCCGTCTTCTTGGGGGTAGCCTTAGCAAAGTCGCCAAGTTTCCTCGGTGGAGTACTCTGGCTCCGCACCACTGAAGAAGCATTTGCGACCACATCAATGAATGTCTTGCTGTAGCACACTGCCATCGGCGTCAAGTGGACAAGAGAGGCCACCCAGTCCGGTCTCGAAGCTGGAATGTGCTCTGATAAAGGGGCGTGTTGAGCAAGTTCATTTACGTACTGTGAAGTATATAACTCAATCCATCCGAGACTGCCAAATCTGCCAAATTGTTCGAAATTTGGGGTGAAAAAAGTAGCTCTGAAGTGGGCCAACTAAGTAAACTTGCTCATGGCATCTTTAATTTCTGTGAAGATCTTCACTGCTCCAATCACTTGGCCATAGCGTACAGAAATGTTTGTTTTTTTAGATGTATGCAACAAAAAACCTGAATGACAATCAATATGACAAACAGTTGAGCTTACAACTTCGTTTTAGCAAACCATTCATACCTTCAATTTCTACCTAACCGGTTAGCAAACACAGGATCGTTAGAAATCCTGCCCCCACCAGCTGAGCGCAGCTCCGAATCACCAGTGGCAGTCCCCACTGGTGACCAAGATAATAAGAAACATGGAAATAACAATCACAAGCACCACCACTGGACGTGCATCCCCACTACCTGGCAACTAAAGGTGGCTATTTTCCCGTTATGACCGGCATCCGAGCACCACGACGCCATCACTATGATGGCACTGGCAAGTCACGGGATTCATCAGCTCCGAAAAGGAACTCTCGTGACTGGCATTCGGCATCTTTGCAGACCTGCCACGTGGGGTTCTGCAAAGGGAGCACCTTGACTTACCAAAGTTTTGGTCGCTGATGATCTCATTGCTTAGGGGCCATTCATTGAGTGATGCTTTATTAAAGGTGAGTTGATGGTAGCTCAGCTCTTGATAATCTTAAAAATCAATTAACTCATTGGGTTTCATTATAACATTGCTCATGGTTGTTAATTAGTGATGTTTCCCGACACCATCGTCAGTGCGACAGTCACTAGTGATCCACGATTGCCAATCATGATAAATCCACTGGTAACCGACCTAGCTATAATCCGCATATATGGATGATTCACATGTTCGAAGTGGCAATTTTCCAACCCAACACGTAGCTTCAAGAGGCAAATGCCAAAAAAGGTCATCAAAGCTGCAAAGCTGGCAGGTGATGGCAGGTGTATGATCAACTGGTTGTGGCGGTCTCATGATCCATGACAGTCCATGACACAGATTCCCATCCAATCGGACGAGGTCAAGGGGGGAGCGACCACACAGTACGATCCTGTTGAACAATCGAGCAAAGCGCGAAAACACAATCATAATGACTATGGTAAGAAAATATGTTGAACAAATCTTCTTGGAATATTCCCATCCTTGTATCCCATAGTGCTGGCTCGTTTATCCAACCATGAGTATCGAAGTTTGTGCTTGGTTGATTCAGTGATATGCCCCAACATGCAAAAACATAACAACCCATTGACCACGACATCCTCACCATAGCCCACACTTAAACCATCAATCCCCACTCATCTCTTTAGGGGCACGGCCAAAGCATCTCTCAGGGATTGAACTTGCAAAAACAAAACGATATGGTCATCATCAGTTACAAGTATCAAATAACCAAGCCTATCAGTGACGATAGCCTGCCATCAGCATGGAAACGGAAGGATATTTCAAGCAAAGAAAAACCATCATCAACCGGTGTCAATCACAATAAACAATAAACATTCAATTGTGGTCTATAAAAGTATTTTGTGGTATAGTTCATTGTATTGCATGTTGCGTCAGGTTCAACCACCACAAACAACAAGTATTGTGATGGTTGATACTTGGAGAATCTACTGGCCACCCATGCTCCTCTTGGAACACCCCTCTTGGGATCTGTCACTGGCGTTGTGTTCATTGCTGTTCCGACCTTCTCGGCCTTCCCGGCGCCCAGTCACCATGGGCGACCTAGATAGTCCACTACTCGTAGCGACCATGATATTGTGTGTAACCACTTCTGGTGATGGGGCCCCAACCCTGGTCTATCATCATTGTTACAACTATCATCCGGTTTTTATGACCAGTCTAAACCGTTATAATCAGGACCAAAAATGGTTATCATCACGGCTAAAAACCCCATGATAAACCACCTTATCACTATTACAATCACCATGCTGAACCATCGTGACGATGGTTGGGTCATTTGCTTCAAGCCGTAAAACCCATCATCCAACCCTTAAAAACCATCATAAATCTTGGTTTGTCATCATTAAAACCCATCATCCAACCCTTAAAAACCATCATAAATCTTGGTTCGTCACCATTAAAACGCATCATCCAAGCCTTAAAAACCATCATAAATCATGGTTCGTCACCATTAAAACGCATCATCCAACCCTTAAAAACCACTATCCAACCATGGCTCAACCCAGCTGGCGCCCGCGCCTCTTCATCTCTTCGGGGATGGGCAGCTCTGGCTGAGGCGTGGTGCTGGGCATGATCACCCAGCGGGTCAGAGCGTAGAGGGTGGG
>VSDK01008770.1:512478-549927 GCA_009767595.1 Symbiodinium kawagutii | reverse complement strand
TTCAGAGCGTAGAGGTTGGTCTCCATGGCCTCAGGCGAAGCACGAGCTGAAACCCTGGGCCTTCGAAAGGTTTGGAGGTGATATATTTATCTATTTATATAAATAGTAATGGAGTATATATAGTATAATTAAACATATATACACAAGATAAGTGAAAGGTGAGTGATATAGAATGATGGAGTAAATAAATAGTAAAGGAGTAAAATGTCGATCAAACCATCAACCGGATATAATAAGCAGTGAAGGTGAGCGAGAGAGAGAGAGAGATATATATATATATACACATACTTCAAAAAATACATATTTGAATCTAAATACATGATATATATATATACAAATAAATCTAGTGATAGTTATGTCTTAATTGGCTTATGAGCAGTGAAGGTGATATCTAGTGATGGTTGGAAGGTGAACCCCCCAGCTTTCTAAAGGTTTGATAGTCACGGTTTGCAATGGCTGATTACCAATCACACGTTTTTTACAGCTTACAGTGATGGTAGAAGGTAATCGCGCAGTTGCCATGGCGCAATGGTAGGTTTACCCCCTATAGTCCTATAGCTGGGTAGGTTTTCCCTATGAATGACTAATGGCGGATGATGGTGAAAATTCTTGGATATTTGTCCCTGCTTCACCCAGCAGCTGATCAGCCCACCATGGCTGGTCACCAATGAGTTGGTGTTTCTTAGCCATGGTTGACCAGTAAGTAGTGTAGTTCAGATTAGTTGTGACACTGAAGTTTTGAACATGATAGTGGTTTATGATGACAGATTAGTCATTCTTCATAACTGGTTGCTCGTCAGTAATATTGCTTGACCGGGCTTCATAATCGGTTGAAATTCCCAGTTCATGTTGGCCGGTTGGCATTTTTTTGTAGACAAAACACCCATCATTTCTGTTACCTTTGCGCCCGCTAAGGGGAATAAAACCGTCTGCGGCGAGTCGTCTCAAGACTGGATGATCGTAGGGTCAAACAAGCCAATCTTCAGTGCATGGCACGGTGAATCAATAGTTGCAGTCCGCACGATTCATTATGGGCAATTAAGATTAAATCAATTAACAATGACTACCAATACTTGGCTAATATCATTCCCCAACACGGTTGATCAATGACAGTGTCAACAGTGGTAGTTCAGAGTTAATGGTATCAATAGTGATCGTTCATAATCATGAACAGCCGCAGATCCAAGCGTATGTGCTGGCAATCGCTCTACGGTTCACCTGGCGCCGAGACACAAAAAGCTCCTTCTTTTGTATCTCTGACCTCGTGTGTGCCGGCGACATCTTCACATGTGACGGAGGTTGTTTTGGAGTTGAGCTTAGAAATTTAAAAGAAATGTATTCTTTCAATTTGACATGAGGAAGACCCAGTTGAATGCGTACGTTGAGACAACAAACTGTCAACAGTACAAGTTTGCAATAAGCATCGAAGCAACAATCGAATCCTGCTGATTACATGTACATAATGTCACCTGGTCATTGTGCGCAGTCCCTTCCTCTCCACCACCTCAGAGACATGGAGCACTGGAGGGCCAAGAGACTGATGCTGTGCATTGAAGATGTCACACTGCTGCTGCAGCCAACCACTGTGGATGAACGTCTGGTAGAGGTCTTCCACTTGCTGCATCAAAATGCCTCACATCACCCAAATCAAGCACACAAACCTCGGCCCCAACAGGTCGTTTCATCCCATGTCAGCGATGCGGATCACCATCATTGACACTTCTAAGACAGACCACTTAGAGCTGGGACCGGTACCTCTGCGCGCATATGGCACGGCCCGTGGCCCCTTCATGGAGGTAGGAGCACTGCGGAGCTTGGAATCCAGCAGCTGCTCGAAGTTCTCGAAGGTCACCGTGGATTGATCGTCCATCCAAGAACTGCGCGCGTTTCATCAGCTGGGGATATACAGCGAAAGGGAACTGATCAGATGATTTCATGGTTGTTGTTTGTTGTTTTAATGGCTGGTTGGATGGGATATGCGAGAGAAATGGCTGATAGATGCTAACATTGGATCTATCAAACATGAGTGACAACAGATCGAACATGGCTCTTTGATGATCATGAATGGTTGATACTTGGGTGATCATTCATCATGTTGAAAAGCAACGCGCATTTTGTGGGGTACCATAGAGTAATTCGTGAACGTAACAAGTCTGAAATCTAACAAGCATTCTTGCGGGGCCCATACTATGGGTGAACAATCCTCATGATTCCCCCGATCATGCAAGGGGTGGCCCAGTAGCGCAACCATCAGGCTCTGGCAACCAACAATTTCTGCATCCCAGTGTGGAAAAAACACTGGTCAAACCAAATGTGGTTGCAAAAAGATGCTGGTCTTCCCAATGTGTTCAAATTAATTCATCACGTCATGCCAGTTTCATGGTTGGTAAGCATAGCGGATAGATGCGTATAGATGCGGGAAGCATATTGAAACAATGCGTTCCCTCCCCTAGTATGAGCCAGCATTGTCCGCTGCTAGACGCGTGCCAAGGATTTACATCCTAATTTTACATAATTAGCGAATAGGTAACCAGTATAAACACCAACAACCATGTGTTCAAAGTTGTTACCAACAGATTACAAACCAACTATATATTATTACACACTGCGTGTTGGTAGTAAACAATTAAGCCAGAATGTTTATCTAACCACCCGATCGGTCTGTTACGGTAAGCTTGCAAAGCAACACAACCTTGCCAGGGTTGGATTTCCCTCCAACTGCGTCCAACACCATGACCCCCATAGGCACTGCTCGGAATGCCGTGCAGCCAACCTCAAGTACTCTTTGTTTGGGAAAAGGCCAAAAGCATTAAAGGCAAACTTCAATTCCTTGGAGCATCGCTGCGAACCCCAGGTGCAACCCCTTCACCTATGGTGCCACTTGGATGTTGGTTACGCGAGGGTTGCAATCACCAACCAGCGATCCTTTGTGGAAATGGCAGCACTGTTTTGCAAGTCCAATCATAAACTGGTATCCAGGTTTCATGTAGATTTTCGTAATGCAGTGATTTATATCATGAAGAGATTGGGCCATTGATCTCAAGCAATTCCGCAACGATGTGGGCATACCCATGGTGGTATTCCCAAGGCACCACCCCCATCTTGAGCCTCAGTCAGTAAACCAGGGATTTGGGGGTGCCACCGGGTTGTGGACAATCCTTTGTAGGTTCATGGCTGGAACCCGCTGACCAAAGTTGCATGACTTGAGGTGAGTCTACAATTCAGTTTGCCTCTCACTTGTTTGAGTCCTCACGAGCAAAGTGTCTCCTTCCTTGGATCCAATGCAAAATCATCTTTAGGCAAAGTCCATCAAGCGCTTGTTTAGACATGCGAGGGTTTACGCTGGCAAGAATGATACAAGCATGAACTGGGTAGCTGGAAAATTCCGTGCCAAAATCAAACAAGACGTTCACTTCCCCCACGCGAACCACGTAGTCTACTTGTACCATGATGAGGCCCGGTGGTGCATAAATATTTTTGCTTGTGTCAGCTAACTTTCGAGCTACAATCATACCTACCATTCACTCCGTGCTTTGCCGAATAAAGACTTTCAACAGGGAAGCTTGCCTGTTTTTGGATGCGGCGTGTACAAGCCTCATACAAAAAACATCAAAAAACGTCACCATCATCACCACCACCAGCACCAGCACCAGCACCACCACCATCAGCATCATCATCATCATCATCATCATCATCATCATCATCATCATCATCATCAATCCTTCAACATTGATAGGTGTTTTTCAAACTAGGCGACTTCCAAACCTTATCCAGATCTGCTACTTTGGCAGCCAGCGAGCGAAAGCACGCAGGTGACCAAAACCAACCCGCCGCAGCGGCGATTCCTTCCTCCAAGCAGCGTGAAAGTCCAGGGTGCCACTCCCATCAGTATCACAACAATGGAACACCTGGCGCCGCGAATCATGGTGGTCAAAATGGTGGTCAAAATGGCGGTTACGTGGTTAAAATCATGGTTAAGATGGTAGGGCACTGCTTAACTAATGGTTAATAATGGTGGTCAAAATGGTGGTGAAGAATGATTAACTATATATAATGATTAATTAGTACTTAGTACTGGTTAACAATGGTTATCATGATTAACAATCATTTGATGGTGGCAAACAATGGTTGATCATGGTTGAGATATTATTCAGTACTGGATAACAATGATTATAATGATTAGGAATGGTTAGCTCGAGGAGGGAAATCAATCATGGGCAGAAGGGAGCTGCAACACCCTCACGCGACCAGTTCGGCCAGTTCTGGCAAGAAAAGAAGTAAACAAACATGCATTATCTATGATAGTGTCGCTGTTTTGCAATTGAGAACAATGTACAGTAATAATATAGCACCAGTATTAGTAGTAGTAATTCATAGCAGTAGTAATAATAAAAATACTACCAGTACAATACACGTATAAGTTAACCTATTGTTAGTCATTACTAGGGAAAATTAAACAAATTGCACCCACCAACCAGTATAAGTACAAGTTAACCAACGCTCCCCAGAGAACCAAAGACACCGCATACGCAACCGCTGTGACTTTGCCAAGTCACGGTGGCTGGGTCTGACAGCGCAGATCCCGTGGGGGCAAAGCCTGGCGCCACCGCCACACCGCCCTTGCTGGGGCTCCTTAGCAGCAGCTGTGCCCCACCATCCACGGTGCCTCTGCTGGTGGAACATTTTGGAGCAGGGAATGAGGATTCACTCAGTGAATATTTTGGAGAAACAATCCTTTGGAATGCGGATTCACTGAGGCATCAAAGGATTTCATTGCGTCTCCGCCAGTTCCCTGAAATCTTTTCCGTGACAAGATTTTGGCATCACAGATTCCTACGAACAAGGACCGAGAGTACGGGATCGAATAGAAAAATACAGGTATACCCGAATTAATAAAAAGAGAAGATAGTTGTTGCTACGTCCCTGGAGGGTCTGCTCAGCATGCCCCTGAGAAAAAAATGCTTTATCTCCTGGGGCAAAACCTTCCAGCAAGAAGTCCACCGTCCAGAAAGAATCTACTTAATATCATTTATTACTACTCGCTTGGCATTTTTGTCATATGTAACGGCTGCGGATGCAGGAGCCAATCTAGTCAGAAAAAGCATGTGCATATTTTTCCGCGTGCAGATACAAATGAAATCCTAAAGGAAATTTCTCCAGGAATTGTTTGAGGATCGTTTCTCCAAAGTATGTAAATCATAATGTTTCGTCATTCATGATTAATTTCGGTGAAGGACCCCAGGACAAAAACTGGCAACATCAACCACCATAGCATCATAACAAAGTATCACACACATACATGCTCTTAAACACCTACATTAATTACCTCGTTTTCTCATTCAGTTGGCTAAAATTAAATTGCTAAAATTTTCAATTGTTTTCTCGTGATCACACCTTTAGAGGGTCAGTCGTTTCTAAAATTGGCCCTCGCGACTGACCCTTACCCTCAGCATGCAATCGCTGCAGATTGCAGGCAGTTTGTCCATGGGGGGTCTGGAGTCCCTAGGCCAGCACCTCCGTCCCCGCGTTTACCACAGATTGATCTCTCCAATCAAGCCGATTGCATCCAAGACTTCAAAGGTGTTAAAATATGTTAAAATGTTAATGATTGATGAAAAAAAATGATCGAATGCCATGCTTCAACTATACTTATCAAGCTTAATCAAGGTTAAAGAGCTCAACGTCAATTCGGAACCTTCATAAGCACCACAAAGATTCATCATTTTTCACCGAGAGAGCAGCAATCATGAACCATTTCTTGCAGCTTGCCTGGTGCCCGTTGTTCACCCAATTTTCATGGCTGACTTCACCCACTGGTTGTCAGTCCCAGGTACCCCATGGGAAACCGTGTCCTTTCGCTGTGCCTCTTCCACCAGATTGATGAACTCTAGGTTCGCAACCTCTAAGTGCTCTTTTCCTGTTGGCCACTAAGTTCCAAGTCCTACAGGTAGATCCCAAGGAAAGCCATGAAAAGCCTTGGAAACCAGCTAACAATGATGATGGCTCCTGTTAACTTAGATGGTTACATAATGATAGCCCATTAGTTAATGACAACCCCTATCAAACAAATCACTTGATCAACCCACCATCCGTGTAATGACAATGTTTGAAACAATCAATGACTGGTGGCTACTGTTGGGCCACCCAAATCGGTTGGACATGTCATGCCGAAGAACTTGATGGACACGATCAGCCCAGACTTCAAAGCGCCCTTGGGCAACTCCTACGCGGCTTGGTACAGGTGTGGCTATGGCCATGCCATGGTGTCGTAGAGAACAAAGGCTCATACACCACTATTAATCACATATTGTGTAGTAGGTAAAAATGGCTACTGGATCAATCAAAGCGATTTGGTAAGCAACAAGCACGATTATGATGGTGGATCCAACCGTTACGGCACCATTATTTTTCATCATGATTTTTAGTGGCTAAAACAATGGCTAGTGGTGTCCAATGACGGAGGATAGTAAGCAAATATATTAAACCAACAACGACTGTTGCCAATTATGGTTCCTGGCAAATGTCACTGGAAGTATGCCACCACTTATTTTACAACAAATGACTGATGACTTCCGGGGCTGAGGGATGCTGAGGGGTTACTCACTAATATCATGGTGGATTGTTAAACTTGAGACTCTCAAACATGGATGGTTTATTAATCAAAGTGCAAGAGTGATCAACATTAGATGATTTGGGAGTACCCCAATTTTGAAAATCAGCACATGAATCAAGTATCGCTGGCTCGCTAGCCGCAAAATTCAGTGATTGTTCTGTTCATCGAACCAATGAGTACATATCTTTTTTAACCAGCTGCCAAGCTGGTTCTTTCACTCTGTGCCATCGTTGCGTGGCTGGGCGTCCACGTTCATTCCCTGATCAAGGTCCCGTAGCTTTGGGATGCTTTCCAAAGAACGCTTTTGGGGAGCATACTTAGCAAGCACAATGCCAACAGTAAACTATCAAGCAGTTGACTGCTTCGCGGTTTCAACCCCTATAAGAACACTAGTCAACCAACCAACCATCCCAAATTGAGGAAACCAACCAACCATGTCTAAAACCACCACCAACTAATTCTCTCCGAAAAATTCTCCCAAGAACCAACTCTCTGCAGCTTCCGTCGGAAACTGTGCGCTCTCTCCAGGTCATACTCCACTAACTCGAAGAGTTCTTGCTTGGCAGCACCACTGGCAGCCGCCTGCTCAGTGGATTTTGAGATGGGCATCCCAAATACTACAGGCCGCCGGCAACAAATGGCTGCAACCAACCAAACATGGCCATCAACCATCCCAGTGAATCAATGTATTCAGTATTCAATAAGTTGATGTCCCTGCTGAGGATTTAACGTGGCTGGTCAACGGTTGGTCTCCTTCCAAAAAAAGGTGGATGGCCAAATTCCACAGCAATGGCTGTCCCCAGCGGACGGGCTGGGCTCCCTATTTTGGTGACTTGACAAGCAATTTTGGAGCAGTCCGGTATAGCCATGGTGCTATCTCCAAATCATCCCAAGTTAATTATCATCACACCTGGTAAAACATCAAGTTTTTCATGTTTTTGGGTGCAGCGGGTATGGATGATGTTCACGAAGGTGAACAATGATCAACTTGAAAGTTCTGATGGATATGCTGACCGGGAAATCTTGACTTTTTCTCAAGGTGATAAGGAGGACCCTCCTGTTGGATAGAAACTAAACCGTTGTAGCTGGATCATTACGTCTGGGCAACCGTTGAATACCGGATTCATGTGCCTTTGTTTTGGGGAAACATGCACATGTGTGTACATATGCGCGCACACATGTATATACATATAAATATACGAATAAAGAAACATTAATATAACTAAATATATCAAATATATGAATATAAATAGATAGAAATAAGACATATTAATATCTATTTATCTTATTTCTATCTATTTATATAGAAGTAAGTCCGCCACGGGGGCGCCTCCTCTCCCAAGTCCGCCACCACGAAGTCCCCTTCCACACGCGCACAGCTGGCGAACTTCGAAGCCCAGTAGGGAAGATCGCCTGGCGGAAAGCCACGGCTGGGCGCCAGGGAAGTCGTGGAGCGGCGCCAACCAATGGTTCATGGCTAGTAGTAGGTGATATATAGGGGATATATAAGGGATATATAGGGGATATATAGGGGACATATAGGTGATATATAAGGGATATATAGGGGATATATAGGGGATATTAGTAGGGGATATTAGTAGGGGATATAACCAATGATAATGGTTAACTAGCTGGCTAGTGGCTAATAATAGGGGATGATAGTAGGATAAAACCAATGATAACCAACAGTTTATGGCTATTGGTTAACTAGCTGGTTAATGGTATGGTTAATCAAAGGGGATGATAACTAACAATCTATAGGGGATATATACCAGCTATATATGGCGAGCGACCGGGTCGAGCGGTTGACCAACCAATTTCATGGGGGATACGTTCGCCAACAGATTTAGAGGGAAAAGAATGATTAATGATAGGGGAACCAGGGGGACTAAGGGTGAACTGACCCACAGCCATATATCAATTTGATACGATTTGATATCAACTATATAATTATAGGGGTGCACTAACTATAAAACATGACATTGAGTTGCGTTGTACGTAGTGTAAACCCGAACCCAAACATACCAACTACCAGTCAGAATAGTATGGCAGCTACATAATTACCCGCTGCGACAAGGGACATTGACTGAAAATCCCACTGATATCAACCAACAAAAAATCCAAGATAGCAACCATATATTTTACTCGTTGCTATCCAAATAGCAACCCAATAAAATATATTGACTAGCTATGACGGGAGAAGGATGGAACAGGTGTCAGTTGAGTCATGGTTGAGGATTGGCTCGACTGGCTGGTTGACAAACGATTCATCCATCCATCCAATATCATTTGAGATCTTCCTGGCTTGGTTGATGGAACCTGAAGGCATTCAAGGCATCTTGGAGGCTGCACTTCACACGCGTTTTTTCCCCTTGTTGCAAATGGACTGACCCAACAACCGCCTTCCAACCCAAATGCGTTCAGGAGTTGTCTGAGAGTTTTTGCCGCCCAAGTGGCCACAAGCAACTAAGTGTCGCGTTCACATTTCCCAACCAAAATCGTCCATGAAAACCCGTTGATGGTGGCGGCTATCGCAGGCTGGTGCTCATTTGTGGGGGGCAATTCTTCCGGTCAAGGTAGCCAAGCCCAGATGCCTTCCAGCAAGGTCCGTTGGCTCTCCTTGGAATGCTGCAGCGACGTCCACGTCACATCCAACAAATGGGGGGGGTTTCTCAATGGTTTGGAAGATTGGTTGGGAGGATAATATGGGAAGATTGGTTGGGAAGATGATATATTGTGGTTTCTCAATGGGGGTTTCTCTAATCTCAACCACATCCACAATGGTTTGGTTAGAATTTAAATGAGTAGTGTTGGAAGATTTGGGGGTACCCCTATATTGAGAAACCACCAAATATGCCAAGCGATCGTTGAGACTACACATTGCTGCCGCAATTCTTTTGGACACCGGTCCAAAACATGTCCATACACATGGTTGGTTAGTTGAGTTGATTGAAGCAAACATTTCTCTACGTTCCAAATTCCGATGTCTCTTTTACCATCAATGATGCGTTGCTATCACCTTTCGCATCACCATCGACATGGCATAGCGGCTAACCCAGCCCATCCAAGTGCTAGATTTATAGTCAGGTTTTTGCAGATTTTCTGGAACAATTAGTCGTCACTGTGCATCTCATTCACCATCATTGGCCGTTGCTGTCCATCACCCCTTAATTCAAATGATTCATTAACCATTGGCCGTTCACCATCATAAACCATCACATTGCACTTCTTACACTACACATCAACTCAACCATATGTTTAGTTGGTTAATCCACTACTAAGTAGCCACATTCACCACGACCATTCCTTGGAACTTCGCCACGGCACCGTGATGTGCTGCGGAATCGGTACTCGCAAGGGCCCCATGCGGGACCCGGAGGCGGGGCTGGCGGGGCTGGCTTGTCGGCCGTTTGGAGGAGACCTGGTGGCTGATGGTTTCAGGTTGATGGATCATGGTTGAGGGTTGATGGTTAATGGTCAATTAACATGTTGATGTACATAATGATTATTGACATGTTGATGGTTGGTGAACTGAGTGGGTGATGTAACCACCAACCAGCTTATTGAGTGGCCAGCTGGGTCAATACTGGTTGATGGTTGATGGCTGATGGTGATGATATGTCATAGTGACTTTTAAAGTTGATGGTTGGTGAACTGAGTGGTTGATGGTTGATGTACATGGTGATCAATGGTTGACGGTTGATGGTTGATGGTGATCATATGTCATAGTGAGGTTGTGGTACTGTATAGTGGCACTTGAAATTGCTACGTTTGCGGTTGATAATGCCATACTAGCATGGTAGTTGGTAGTATAAAATTATGAAGGTAATAATAGAAATAACTCGTGATCAAATATGATTGAAGGTGAGTGCGGATGGTTGATGATTGGTGTGCATGGCTACTGGATGGTGAATTGTTGGGTCGTGCTCAGTGATGATTCATAATCGTTAGTTATGGTCAGCTGGCTGTTTCATGATGCTATAGATGTAAACTTTGCTTGATAAACATCAGCAAATCACCACGCATAGCAAAATTGGTGAATGATGAAATCATGCTTATGGATATTGGTTTTCAACAGCGCAACAAGCTCCACATCACTGTTGGCACCCGCTTTGATTTGTGGAAGCAGGGCGCCAGAAATCATGCAACCAACCGTGCCACACCCTGAAAGGTAGGGGGTACCATACTTATCTGGGCCCTTGAGCAGTGAGTGATGTCCTCCCACCATCCCTAAATAGTGATAAAAAAGTGAGTACCCCTTTAGACCCCCGCAAATGATCATCAACAGCGTAGCCCGATGGCCCCTCGGCCCCACCTCTGAGCTTTCTCAGGGTTGGGACTGGCAGCTCGACTGGATGGACGACTCCAACTCAGCGGCGAGAGAACCAGGCAAAAATGTTGGTGATAAAATCTATGGGTTGTTACTATTGCTGATTACTATATAGGAATTATTGATGAATGATTCCTGTTGCTGACAATTACCAAAGGCTATTGGTTATAATGTCAATAA
Organism: Symbiodinium kawagutii; assembly: GCA_009767595.1. NCBI lineage: Eukaryota > Dinophyceae > Suessiales > Symbiodiniaceae > Symbiodinium > Symbiodinium kawagutii. Next base: position 538,804 of record VSDK01008770.1, on the reverse strand, counting down.
CCAATGATCAACATTATGATCAATACTGCTGCCTATTGACCATCGAACATTGACCGTTGATGATCTTGAATCGATTCGATTTGTTGAAGAATCCGCCACCAGTGCCGCTCACCGGATCGGTACCGTAACGTAGCTGGAATCCATGAGCTGAACACGCCGGAGCCATCACAACGGTCCATTGAGATAAGCCGATCAACAAGGGCAACGAAACATGGCCCCAGCCGTTGGTAGATCCAGGTCTCAAAAAACCAACACCTGGTTCTATCAACTGTAAATGATAATTGTATTAACAAAGCTGGAGGTCAATAAAACCAGGTTTACCCTCCGGTAAACTAACATAGCAATGGAAAATCCACCAATTAATAGTGGTTTCCTAGGGAATCTCTATAAAATATGGTGATGTTCCATTGCTATGTTAGTTTACCAGTGTAACTGCAAATAACTGGTGATTAACCAACAACTGTGGAGGCTTATTGATACATGGACTTACCACTATCAAGGGGAATCAACTAACAATTTTGATAATTGTGGCATGAGTACAGCTAAGCATTGGTGAGACGCAACAAGGAACATTGGGGCATCATAGAAGCTATAGGGGATGTCAAGGCAGTTTGCTTCCCGGATTGTGGTTCTATGAGCTGATTTTGTCATGAACCCAGCAGCAAAAACAAAAAAACTATTGGTGTTCGAACCGCTGACTGTTGTATCTGGTGAACTTTCCACATGACTGGGGGTATTTATACCAATATGAACGCATATTCAAGTTGGCATTCATGTTTGAAATACTTTACAACAACAATGCAAACCAAAATGCATAGGCCATGATTGCTTCATCCACAACCATCATGTCACCATAGTGCCGCATGCGAACTCTGGAGCAAATACTCCACGACACACCGGCTGGAATGCAGCATGGATAAATGCATGAAAATCTGATGCATCAAAGTATTCACCAAGAATGATTTGAAAAAAACACATCAAGCAATGGAAGCTGGAGGATTTGGGCTGCGATGTCATCCGTCTTCTCCAATAAACAGCATGCCCGGCAGTGGCAGTGGCATGATCCGGGAAGTTGCATCTATGGAGCAAATCAACTCACATTGCCATCCTCATCACCATCCTCATCATCAGCATCCTCCCTCATCATTACCGTCACCATCCTCCTCCTCCTCCTCATCATCATCATCATCATCATCAACATCATCATCATCATCATCATCATCATCATCATCATCATCATCATCATCATCATCATCATCATCATCATGACCCTTCTCTGCATCATCTATTCTCCTCATTCTCCTCCCATTCCAATGGGGAGGACCGACGTTGCCCCCAGTGATGGCCACTGCTAGGCGATTCACCGGGACAGGTCGGACATCCAAACAAAGCCGTGGCCATTGCCTGACTATTCCCGGTGATCAACCACACCAACGACAAGAAACCCTTGATGGGTGTTAAGTAGTTCCATAGTAAGCAAGAAACACCAATGACAATGAACCACACCTAAACAGAAATGAAATGACCTTTTGTATTTTCAACAATAAACCCTTGACGGGTGCTGATGTTAGCTATTGATAGCTGTCAACCGACAAGTATCAAAACCAACAGCGACCATCAAAAAATGCAATAATGACCAAACTAGTCATCAATTGCCAAAGACCCATTGTTGCCTGTTGCCGGATACTAGCCACAGTCATTGACCCTATCATACCCCAAACAAACCACCAATCATCCACAATCATCGTTAAACTCATCACTCACCAGCCATTGACAACCATCGCAGCCAATGCCCAAGCTGCCATTTACCAGGCATCAAAAACCATTCATGGACTCACTGTTGATGAACAACTCATGAGCCAGGAAATGATGAAATCCAACATTTTGGGATGAGCCGCTAACCTCAAATGGCTTCCTGGATTTCTTCAGCAGCACATTGACCAAACATAAACACGAGTCCATCATAACCTATAATCCATCATCAGGGACCAACCATCATGACATATTACAACATATCAAATGCCGATCACCCACTGCTGACCATCACTGTAAGTAACTACTTACTAATGAGTTACCATTCACATCCATAAACCACTCACATTGACCATCTGTCACACACACACACAATTTTTGCCATCAAAAATCACTAGCATCAAACGCTACGAACCTATCATTTCAACCATCCGGAACCTGCCCTCAACCTTGGGAGCCTTGAGCCATCCTCAGCCCATCCAAGACTGGCAGTGACTAGCCATCCTTCACCAACCATCCCCAGCCAACCATCCTCAACCAACCAGCCGACCAACCAACCATCCCAAGGTGCACCAGCACCATCCTCCCCTGCCAAAGGTACGGAGCCAACTTCTTGGATTTCGTCCCGGGCAGTTTCAGGCCGCCAGATGGCACAGGCAGAGTGGCCTGGTGCAGGGGCGATGATGGCGTGTCGGTGGCCTATTCAAGGGTATATAAATGAATGGGTCGATGATTGGCTAGTTGAATGGCTGATGATTGGTTGGTTGAGTGACTGATGATTGGTTGGTTGAATGGCTGATGATTGTTGTTTTTTTCGAGTAGTTCACCTTGCTCACATCATTTCACATCCAGACAAATACTAGTTCCATTTGAGGGACATGAAGACGCTTTGCGGGTACGGGGCCGGAACTGACCCACAGCCATCATAGTGGGCCGCTGTGATAGATGGCTGGTGTGGCCAGTAGCTTTCCAGCAGTGGCTTTGGATGCGCAAATTGGTTACACGACACTATTGTGACTATAATGTAGTTTTTTGACCAAAACAGTAGTGTCATAAAAAGTAGTACTATGCTTATACGAGTAGTGTAATAGTCACAATGCTACTACCAATACATATTGCTTATTCAAAACATCATAGTAGCATTCTGACTATAATGTTCATGATGTTTACTATGAATAGTGTCATAAATAGATACACTACTTTGACACGATTTTCAATCTCTATCTAAAACCAGCTGCAATGTGTATTATCATAGTTGCTTGGTTGATCATTGACTACCTTGACTATAAACATATTGTATTACCCTTTTATTTGCGAAGACTGATTGAGACTGTGGGTTGCTGATGGTTGAACTGTCGTGGTGATCAATAATAGCGAAAAACTATCGCAAAAATGATGATGAACGCAGCAAAAGATAAACACTTTGTATAGCAACAAATGCGCGTGCTGTGTTGGCTGAAAACCCAAAATTGTCGTTTCGCCATCTATGTTGCAAACAGGAAGCATGGCTGCTGAAATCTACTGGAACACCGACTGCAGCAGGCAACAAAAGACAAGTCATCAGCCAACGAACAACATTGCTGTAGTGACGAAACAGGTCACCAGGAATTAGTGAACGCACAAACCAAACCAAGGGTCTGAACATCCTATCTACGAGCTTGCACGCGCCGAAACATATAAGCACTGACCATTTACCAACCAACCAACGAGGGTGACCATGATTCATGATGGACCTCGTTGCTGGAAAACCTCGCCCTCAACACTACGAGCGGGTGGGACTTTCCCCAAAAAGAGTGATTAACATGTAATATAATCAGCCATAAGCCTGCAATTGACCATGCTATTAACCATTTTTTACCATTTTGTAAACCATCATGGTGCAAGAAGGATCGGAGATAGGTGATGTTCATTGGTGGATCATGGATGGTATCAGTACCCACGAATTTGACGAAACTATGATCAACAGGCAGCTGCGGAGGCGATAGCTACACGACTATTATGGTTGTAGCCTCTTTTGGGGAGAAATCCACCTTGAAAGTAGCTAACTATTCTGGTTGGTGGCTTCAACCTCTATGGAAAAATGGAAAACATGCTGGCCAACCAACCATTTGTTAAACTGTGAACATTTCAAAGAGATGCCAATCAAACCTCCAACCAGTTGTTGTTTAACCATTATTGTTGGCTATGATCCCTGCTTATTAAGCATTGTTAACCATAGACATTATTAATTCCCCTGTAATCACAATCAGTTGTTGTTGAACCATTGTTGTTGGTTATTACCCTCTATTATTAACCTTATATTAACCACTATTTACCATTATAGTGAGCTTGATAGTTTGGTAGTGAGCTTGATTTACCATTATTAACCACTATTTACCATTAACCACTATTTACCACTATAAACATAATGATTGATAGTGAGCTTCAAGTTTGCTTCCCAAGGATGGACCTTCGCCGCCGGCCGGCGCCTTGGGAGGCGGCACTGTGCCAGGCAAGATCGGCCAGGATGCGTCCCCCTGGCGGTAACACCAGCATGCAACTGGTGGCCTCAAAAATGATGGCTGCCTTAGTCCCAAAAATGTGGGTGAACCCGTGAACATCCGTGAACCCAGCTGCACCTTGGCACTTTGACGTGGAGAACTGCCATTGTTCCCACAGGAAAACCATGAGAAAACCATGAGACAAGCTTCCAAAAATGCTGGTGGAACCACCCCGCACCAAGAGGTTTTCTCCAATGGCTTGGCTCCTTTATGATACTTTACGCATGACCGAACCATTCATCGTTGATCACGCGGTGCCAAGCTGACTGATGTTGCTCAAAATTTTGCCATCATTGATCTTAACAAATTGTTAGTCTACTTATGGGACGATGCGACTCCAGCCGGATGTGGACCATCACCGGCCCGTGCTCCTTGTCCTCAGCTGCCTTGGATGGCTCAGTGACCTCGAGCTGCTCGAGCTCGAGCTCCTTCTGCTCCTTCCCAGGCCAGTTCGGGGTTTCTCATGGTTTCCAAAGGCTTCCCATGGGGAAACGATGAGAAAACGATAGGAAAACCCAGGTTAAGCAGAAGCTGGGAGCTGGAGCTGGAGCGATCCCCGCAGGTTGATGGTTGAACCATGGTTGAAACCATCAGCATCAACAGGCCCATCCAGGCCCTACCTGGCCTATATTAAGGGCTCAATGGAGGCCCCATATGTCGCCATGTCCACGTCACCATCATTGGCGCTTCACAAGGTATCCTTTGGTAGTCCCCAACCTTGGCAAGGGAAAATCCATCACCAACATGGCTGCTTTCCCTTTCAGTTTTCCTGTATAATATGGGCATGGACGTTTCTCAAGACCAGGGACCTCCCACATCAATCCAAATCATTCAATATCAACCATCTATGCAGACCAACCACAACTTTGGGGTCCCCTATGACTTGGTTCGAACCCCCCAGCATTTTGTGATACTCGCCAGGTGTAAGGCCTACCAAGCCGGGTCCGCGCCACTCGCCGCGTCCTTCAACAGCTCCGCGATCATGGCCTCCTCATCTGCGTCTTTGTGACACGTGAGGTCGTCCAAGTCTTGCTCAAGCTGAGCCTGGAACACGGAAGCTGAAGCCAGAACACCACCCTCTGGTGAACTAACCTGGCTGGCTGGAAAATCCACCATATCTTAATAGGAAAACCCTAGGAAAACATCCATTTATGGTGGATTTTCCATTGCCATGTTAGTTCACCAAAGGGTATGTTGACAAAAAAACTCACCAAAAGAAACTGGTTGATACGGTTTCAAACAGTTATGCTTAATGGCATTCAATGATGGTTTAATCAAGCAAGTTTTTTGAAACTCAGAGGTTCGATATAATGGTCTACTAAATACCACGGCTTTTGAAATTCAGAAAGGTCGGATGGTGGATGTACTGTGGGATATCCCTAGTCTCCTATGGACTGTGAGAAGTCTCAATTTCTTGTACCGAGTGGAGTGGGGACCTCTAATTGTTAGCCTTGTGGTTTGTCAATCACAAGCCACAACAATGATGCGGACAAGAAAACAAAACCACAAGAACGACGTAGAATATAATTACACATATACAACATCATACGACTCCTGATGTCTCATGAAGTTTATTGGTATGCCTTCAGTAAGATCAGAATGCCGACATCAGCTACTACTCCCGAAGTGGGGACCACCAGGCGGAGCTGGCTCAAACATCTGGAAAACACCATAGGGCAACCGTGCCTGGTGCAGGCTAAAACTGCCAAGAAGCCTACATAAACGCATATCGAAAGATTTGCTGAACAAACAGCTGCAATAAGCGACTTTGCTTGTAGGATAGGATATGCATATAGGATAGGATAGGATATAAATGGGGTATGAGCAAGCAATAGGTCCAAGGGGATAAGCCAACCCGATGCTGTTGGTGTTGCGTGTCCCTAGTGCAGCAGCAAATGGATACTGGGCAACAACTCAGTTCTTGATCAAGCTGTGCTGGAGCCCTGCACTTCGGAAGAGGCCTTGTTGTCCAACTTTTTCATTTGGATCTTGGTGAGCCTGCGTCAGAGCAGGAATCATCTGCAAACATCCGCAGCCCGTCTTTTCTCCTGGATCAAATGCTACGAGATGCTACGAGTTTCTCATGGTTATACAATGTTATACACAGTAACCCTGGCGTCCCAATCGCTATTGGAACTGCTGGCGCCAGGAGGCATTTCGCCATTCTTCACGCGTTTCTCGATGGCAGCGATGTCTTCCAGTTTCTTCCTGGGGTGAACAGCAAGTTCCATGAAACGATGCTGGTTAGTGGTGGTCTTCTGCGTAGCAAAAGAGAACGACTGGGGTATGGGCTTGCGAGTTTTATGTAAGTTTTATGGTTATAGCCTTAGTCACAACAAAATCAATGAGAGATAGCAACCAACAAGAACCTATCGGATCATCCAACTGGATGGGTCTAGCGGTGGGGGTTTGTTGCTACCCCGGCCCAACAACTGCAGCAGGTGAGCTGCTGACGCACCAAGGCTCTTGATGAGCTCCATCCGCGAGTCTCTGGACTCGGACCGCGCGCTTGTTGGATCATCGCCACCGGCCTCCCCGGCACAACGAAACGGTGAAGATTGCAGCGGGGGACAACCAGCTTCCAGGCATCATACCATGTCTGATCCAGTCATCTCAACAACATTCAACAAAAAAATAGAAACAACATGGGATCCCGGGGTCAGTGGGTGGTGGATGGTGGACTCTCATCCATTTCATCGTCAACCGCATGGACAGCTGCATTTCTCTGTTCTTCCAATTAGTGTTACTTGAGGTCTCCCATTGACAACCTTGACCTTGTGTCAATCACCCTTGGCCACTAATCATCATCAACCACCCTTGGCTCTCGATGATGATCAACTAGCTATAAATGGCATGATCATTCTCAACCCGCATGATCATTAGCCGGTACTCTTGTCCATCGCCATCTCTAGCATTAGCCATCTCTTGACATCTGCAAATCCTTGCCTAAGACTCAAGTGAGGTCTTTACCAAATACCTATTGACGAACCTGAACAACATTGAACCACTATTACCATCATTCCTATAAGCATCGATCATCATGAGCACCATCGTCAACCGCCACTGAACTTTGGATGCAAGAGTTTGAGCGTCATCCTGAACCATCTACGTCCTTCAGCTAAGCATGAGTAACTACAACTTGAGATAGAACCATTACAGCAACCCTCATTGACCATGGGTGATAATCATGTTTCCTTAAACATAACAGACTGTCATGTCAAATAGCATTACATGTCAAACGTTATTAACCATTATTTTAAAAAACACACACATATCAGTCAATATCAGTCACCCCTGCTTCCTCCAAGTCACTTCTTCAAAGTAGTGCGACGACCTCTGCTCACTCGCTGCCGCTTCACCAAGAGCGGCCACGGCCACCACGGCCACGAGCCCAGCCCATGGGAAGATGGCAGCTCTGCACCAGGAAAAGAAGTCTTGCAAGGGAGAATTCATGGTTGATGAACGGGTATTTGCTGATGAATGGTTCTATAAATCGATGGCATTTGTTGATGAATGGTTAATTGAATGGCCAACTCCCGGTTCTGTAATGATTGGCCATTGAGTTGGTACGGGTGATTAAATGACAACTGACTCTATTGGTTGCTTAATAAAATGATTGGTTGCTGGCTGCTTAGTGCTTTATTCGTGATTGATCGCTGCTAGACCACCTCATCCGCGTCTCGGGAAGGTGCGGAGCCGTCTCAGAGTGGCCAATGGAAGCTCAAGAGTGTATGACTGGTTGATGGTTGAACCAACCCCCCATGAAAAATAGGCTTGTCAACCAACCATTTCTTAATAATTACCAGGGACAATGAAAAATGTTTGAAACCACCATCCAGATGACAACCACCATGAATACTGGTGTGGTGGATTTCAAGGAGCTCCTCATGGATTTGTGGATAAAACCCTTGTCCACCACCCTCTGCTTGACTGGTTGGACTTCCTGTGGGAGCGCGAAACGTGCAGGTCCAAAATGCCCCAAGTTTGCCATGTCTGCTGGTCATGGTGCTCCGACGCTGCTGTACCACTAGCAAATGAGCATGAAAATGCAGAATCATCATAAGCATTGCAATAGGTAAAGCCATGCAACATACCTAAAACAGCTTTGACATTCACCAAAAAGGTAGCTGGGGATCACAAGTTTGGGGGTTGGGGCGCCTGAACCATACCATGATTGAGCTTGATTGCATTGAATCCTCACCACCCTCAACACAGTCACGGGAAGTTCTAAAGCTTTAAACAATCCAACATTGCAGATATAACTTTTTTTGGGCATGTCCAGCCACTCAATCCGCTGCAAGACGCAAGACACTCCTTTTGGAGATGAGGCAAGGCAAGTGAAATCCCAGAAGGTGATATCACACGCGTGACCCTCATCCTCGCTGAAGCCATGCAACCAGCATACCTTCTCGCGAAACTGGACGCGCACCCAAAGGCCTCCGCTGGAGCATGACCACAGATGGGATCCAAGATGCGACAGCCTACCATTTGGTCAGAACACTCCTGGTAGTTCCCGAGCTTCCCCTTTAAAGGGACCTATGATTACCCCAGGCTGCTTAGCTCCCTCCTGCCAACCACCAACCAGCGAACTAAAATCTGGCAATGGATGTGGAATCACCGTGATTAACTGGCCGAACTGCATGTAGCCATGCACGGAAGAATTTGCCGTGAGTCTGATGTCCTTATTGTCCTTGCTGAGGATCAACACCATCGAATGAAATCGAGCATGCACAATCACAAGGAGGACCACCATCATCATCATCATCATCATCATCATCATCATCATCATCATCATCATCATCAAACCGCCGTTAATCCCATCAACGACACCATCGCAATCAAACAACTCGGACTGGTGCGGACTACTTTTACCATGGATTTCTGCTTTCCGAATATTAGGACCCTCCAGGTAGCGGCTTGTGATCAATTATGATCCATTTGGTGGTTTCTTAGAATAGGGGTACCCCCCAATCATCCATTAGTAGTCATGTATAGTAACAAACCCAGCATTTTTTGGGTACCCCTATTTTGAGAAACCACCATTTCTGTAGTAGTTGGTTGGCCAATTGAAACTGATCGACACAAATTACTTCCCGACCAAGCCCCCCTAGGACAGTCCACTCGGTGCTGTTCGGGCGAGGAAAAAAGGAGATGAGCCCTTGGGGGTGGCATGCGTCAAGGGAAATGACGGAGAACTAAGGACACCCCACACAGAGAGACGCGGCAGCCGATGCAATCTTTTTGGTGGCTGGCGAACGGAACTAAGAGGTATATTTCTCCAGTGGCACCAGGACCAGAATCAAATCCACTGGAGGTCTTCCATGAAACCACTGAACTTCCTCATCTTCCTCTGTTTGTATTTCTGGGGTTCTTTCTTCAATCGCTCTTCTTCTCGCATCCGTTTCCGCCTCAACACGTCCCGTCGTCTTTGCTGCGCATGGTCTTGTTTCTGCTGCCGGGTCAGCATGCGCTCCCACCTCACAAGCAGCAGCTTCAAAGTCAACATTCGCCTGGACATCAGCTGCTGGGCGACAAATGTGGAATCTTGCAATCTGCGTGGGCGATGCTGGTTCTTGTCATGTGCGGCCATGTTCTGGCGCTCCCTCCGCTCAATTCCGCCGCTTCGTTCCTGAAGGCTCCTGGGCCGGTACTTGTTCTTGTCATGCGCTGCCATCTTCTGCCTCTCCCAATGCAGCAAGGCTCGAAAGCGCAAACATGCACTTGCCTCGTGCTTGAGCCGCATCTTCTTCAGAAACTCTGTGCTATCAGATTTAGCAATTTTCCACGCATCTGCCACTGCATCTTGCAGCCTCTCCCAAGCGTCCGTAAGATGGGCTGGGGCATAGCGCCAGTACAATCTGTTTGGCCCCATAGATCTTGAGTATTGTCGAAAAGGCTCCAAACACCTACGCATTTTGCCTAATTGTTCGATGTTTTTCACCATGGGGGTTCTCACTTTCAAGTCTGGCCCCAGGAAAAAGTTGCAACCTTGATGAACCGAAAAACTGAGATTCAGGTCGGCTATGTCTAGTCCATGAGCCATAGCGCACGAGGCCAAGGTTTCCTTAAAACGTTCCTCAAAAGAGGTGCTCTTGCTGGTGAGATCCTGCATCTTCTGTTTGACAAAGGTCAAAACCACCAAGTAGTCCAATGCTGTTTGAAAATCAGTGCAGCTCGTGTAGACATGAAGGCCATCAAAAAAAATATCCGCCCGGTAATGAGTGGCTTGATTCCCTTGGCGGTAACCGCCACCAACCCCAATGACCTTGCCATGGGCTCTCTTGGCTCTGCGGGAGTCTGCCTTCTTCCTTCTCTTCCTCGGAGCCGCCAATCCAGACCACCGCACCATTGAACCCGCGGCGACGGCTGGACATTCGTCACGTGGAAATGCAATGGGGGCGGATGCCTGGGACTTCCTTCCTCGATGGCTGCTCTCATCACCTGCTCCTAGCATAGCTGGCTTGGCGGGGCTTTGATGGAGCTGTTCCCCCATCCAGTGTTCAAGGATAAGCCGCTGCTTCTGCGAAAATTGATGAGTAAAAACATCATTTCGCACATCTCGTGGCAACTGCTTCAGAAGGTCGCAGAGTTGTACCAGGAGCTTCGCTTGCTTCGACTGTGGAGTGGCTGAATGTCTGCTGGCAGCCTTTGGATGGCCTCCAGTTGCAGCGGCCCGCTTTGCCTTTGGATGGCTCTTGGTTGCTGCTGGGGCTTCATTTCTGGCCTTCCCCGGCCCAACTCGCTGAGAGTCATATCTCTTTCGAGCCGCGGGATCTGCCAAGGTCTCCAAAGCTTGATACACCAAATGAAAGGCCTCTTTGTTGCCACCTTTATCTGGATGAACCTGCAAAGCTCGCCTTTTAAAGGCCAACTTGATCTCATCCAAAGAAGCAGTTGAATCAACCCTCAGCACATCATAAAATGACGCGGTCGACATTGCCATGTATCGAGACCACGGCGAATGCCTCACAAAAGCGGATGAGCCTGTATGGTGGTTTCTCAGTTTATCGATCATTTCTAGTGATAAACCAACCATTTTACGGGTACCCCATTTTGAGAAACTACCATATCACAACAAGCTGTTGAACCATCATCAGCTGTCGGCCAAGGGGTGAAGCCATCTGGAAGCCATGTCTAGTTACTACGTAGTGAGTTCGCTGGGATGGGTGCACGTCACCTCTGGCGAACTTGGATGACTGTTGGCGCCAACCCCATACCCATATATATCCAGAAATTCGTTGGTATAATCCCCCATTCTCAACCATTCACCATGCATTTTGACTGGTTAGCAATCATGAATCACTTTTGAACATTACCCAAATTTTGATAATTAATACTGCCTAACTAGTACAAAGGTTGATCGTCTACTTAATGTAGGTTCATCATATGTCTATTATATCCATATTTATCCCTCCTTAATTGGTTCATCATTGGCTCCAGCCTCCAGGTGGTGATGATGGTTAGCTTGCCCCATGCACCTCCCCCGCCAGTGGCGCCTTTCAAGGCTTGCGCATGAAGCGCTTGACCCTTGCTGAGTAGCGCTCCCACTTTGGAGGCGCCACCTGGGTGGCGAGTCAGCTTCCTTCAGGTGGGTGTTACCTATATAGTTATAGGCCTTCTAACCATGGTGAATGCAACCACTGATGATATCTAAGGATGGTTGTTCCTCGGAAACCCCATCGCGATGATTGGTGGTCAAAACAAGGCTTTCTGGTAGATTTTCAAATCAACCAACCGGGGAAGAACGACCTGTTAAGGTAGATGCTTACCTGGCGAAAGCTGGAGACCTGCAAGGACTTTTCCGACACAAGGAAACTCTGGGTTTCACCATTCAAAAATGGAAATAATAACCATTGTTTTAGGGGATCATGCGCATCATCAGCCATAGGCTTGAGTCTTGAGTAGCTGAATATTATTCTTGATCATTGATCATCAAGGAAAATCAGTTATGCATTCAGTGAATAATTTTGGGGGATGATCAATGATCAACTACTATTGGCTAGAAGAAGCAAGAGGACTATTCTGAGAGTAAGAACCGTCAAGTCAACAACTAGGTGGAAACCAAAATTGATGGTGCTCAGCCTCAGTACAGGGACGGTTGATGGTTGCTCAGAAGCCATTGAATTTTTGCAAGTGCATCCTTTAGTCACTTTGGGCACCATGGGTCAAAAGCGCGGGCGTTGGTCATTTGAAGCCAACTGCGTTTGGGCCACCCCAATTGGCACGACTGCCCCTCTACCCCCGCATATGCTGGTCCGGGACATCTGCGCAGTGGTATTTCACCAACCTCAATCAAATCGTGTAACACCCTGCGACAAACAATCTCGTTTACCATGAAATTGGGTGACTTCGTTTTTGGTGATGGTAGAGTTTATCCAAACGTTATCTACTTGCTCTGGAAACGCTCGTTCTTCAATGATGAGTTTCGTGGAAAGCTTTTCTGAATCGATGCATTGAACCCCTGAATGGAAAGGTTTTCGACGTTCAACACCCCGATGAGTTCAAGTTCTGCTACCCTAACCAATGTTACTTCAACCATTCACTTCATTGGGGTGTTTTTCCAACGGTTGTCAATTCATACACACCTAAATGGTATACACCAACCATTGGTGCTACCCCAGTTGGGTAGATTGAATCTCCAATGTTACTTCAACCATTGAGGTGCTGGTTGGTGGTTTCAATCCCTATGAAAAATATTAGTCAACCAACCAATCATGTGTTGACAATAGGGAACACAACAAATGTTTAAAACCACCGGCCAGCGTGTGTATGAATTAACAATTCTCCAGGATGGGTCAATGATCTCTTCCTGGGACTGCTGTGCTGCTACTGGTCGGTTGATGCCGGATGTTCAGTGACGTTTGCTGACACCAAGGCCTATCACCAGCCATCTTCAACCAGCATCCAATGGCGGCCAACCTTTGGCATCCTGCAGATGGGTTCATCATCGCCAGCATCAACATTCATCAACCATTCGTAACCGGCGCCAGTCATCAGTGATCGTGATACAACATCGTTAATCATCATCAACCATCCTTCGTCAGCACGAATCATCAACCCTCCTTAGCCATCATTGATCATCAGTAATTAACCATCATTGATCATCATTGCTTGATCATCCAAAGCCATCATCAAGCATCACCATGACTAACAATCCTTCACAAGCACCAACTATCATAGATTGTTAATCATCCTGAACCATCGTCAACTGTTCATATTATGTTCACAACTATCCCCAGCCCCCGGGGACCCCCAGCCTCACCCCAAGGCACGTGCGGCTTCACTCAGTAGTTGGCAAGGCCTTCGCACTTCCAGTCTCGCAGCGAAGGGGATCTCAACTTGGTCCTCCGACATGGCCTACGCGCGCCGGCGCGAGCCAAGTCTGCTGGAACTGGGAAGTCATTGCCACCACCAGCATCACCCTTACAGCGGTAGCACCGATGTGGTTTTTCCATCAACTTGACTAGCTATGGAAGTGGAAAAAACAAATAGTTTCAATATCATCCATTGATGGGATGCCATGTCAAACTGCTGGATTGACTCTGTGACGGTTAAAAAAATTCACCAGGCTTCACTTCACTTTTGTCATTGTGGTTGTTAAATGGTCTGTCCTCCAGGTGACTAGCTTGACAAATGGCCACATTGCTTGATTGTTCGTATGTTTTCAACGCTGAATCGCTGGTCGATCGATAGTTTGCTGATGGTTAAGACCTCTCCGGCATCAAACAAGCATAATTCAAGTTAAGTTATGAATTATTGTAGTAGGTTCATTGCAAATGTAAATCTTATTGAGTTACGAAACCACCATCATCATCCGATGATCTATCATCAAACATGCAAACCTCATGAGCGTGGATCTCACAGTAGTGCTCAACACTGCCTGTTTGGCTTTGGTTGACCTCTGGTGAACTAACCTGGTTGCCTGGCAAAACCAAAAGTGATAGATGGCTTACGTATGCTTTGAACAAATCATGATGGTTCATGATGGCTCATAGCTAGTGAGCTCATGATACTTGTTGAGGAAAGTTGATGGTGGCGGGACGTATGCTTACGCATCAGAAACGGCAACACACTGAGTTTACAAAAGATCGTTACCCACAGGGTCCAAGTGATGGATAACTCTGCCGGATTTCACTTCCAGATTCCAAGGGGATCGTTCTGCCAGGTATTTTGTTCCATCACCAGCCATTATCAACCATTTACAGTATCAACCATTCACCACTACTCAACGATTAATCATCCATTACCCAATCATTTATCACCCATTAACCAACCATTAATCACCCATTAACCAACCATCAATCATCCATTACCCAACCATTCATCATCCGTTAACCAGCCATGGATTGACTTCTCCGCGCTGTCCGCCTCCAACGAAGTGAAGGCTGGAGTGCGCTCCAGGAGCTCCAAAGCACATGTGATCCAGGTCTGCACCTTGCGGCGGGTGAATCTGAACGGCCGGTGAATCTGTCATGGCCAGTGGGAGATTGGAGTATGTACTTCAGGCATAGTTGGTTTAGAAGCAGCGAATGATAATGATTTCAGTACACTACAATCAATAAAGAATAGAGTTTAACACGAATTAATTACATATATATATATATATTATATCATCAATTCTGCCCTCTTAGAAAGAATGGCTCATTAACATTAATAGCGGGCTAATAGTTCAGATTGGCCAACAGTCAAAACGCGCGTCACCATGCCAGCTTTAGGAGGGATCTATGCATTTTTCCAGGGGTTGGTTGGATGATCGGTGGCTAGTATGTTGCAAGCCCGGAACCACGAGGTTGTTCACCCATATGTGTCTTTCTCAAAATTAAGAACCCTCAAAAATAGATGGTTGATTAATTGCTGGAAATGGATGATTTGGGGGGTCCCCTGTTTTGACAAACACCCATACGAATTGTGTGAGCCCCACAAAATGGGCGAGTTCCATGATGACCCGAATAAAGACTAAGCCGTCAATTGCCACTGTCATTGGGTGGCGCGCTTTCACTTCCTTTGATGGTTCTAGTGACATTATGAAGGATAAGACTGATAGCAATCAACCAAATGAGCTTCACTAGCCATACTATCATACTTGTACCATCAAAAAACCTAAAATGGCACGTACGACGAGAACAACCAACAACCAACAACCAACAACCAACAACAGCAGCAACAAATAACAACATCTGGCAAGCCCCTCCAGTAAGCAAATGATCTTTGCCAAGCAGCTATGAATACTAAATACCAATCTAGTTTCATCATTCGTAGCTTCACCAACCTCAAATCATCTAAAAACCAAGGCGCATTCGGTGTCAGGGTAGGTGCTATGTCTACCTAATCACTTGCTGCCCAGCTGACGCCTATCCCCACCTGCTGGTGACTCCCGTCCCCCGTCCCCTGCCCCGTCCCCCGTCCCCTGCCCCGTCCCCAGCTGCTGGTGACGTCGCGCCTCCTCCGAAACCCATCGGTGCTTGGTCCAGCTGCTGGTCTCAGCCCAGCGCTTGAAGCCTTGCAGCGCTTCCAGGCCGCCCAGGTGGCGGAACAGCCGAGCAGCACACGGCACCTGCACCGCTCCCGGTGGTGACGGATGGTGGCCTTGGTTAAGGCTGATGGTGTGGAAGTGGTTGATGATGGTTACTGGTGATTAGTGATGCTTAGTGATGTGAATGATCATAAAATGATGGTTGGTGTGACACAAGGGCCAAGGATCATCGGGGATTTGGCTGGTTCAAAATGATCATCCATGGTGAATCATGGTTGGTCGATCGCTGAGATGGTAGGAGTCCAACCTCATTCTAGGGTCGTAAATAGCTGGTGGTTCCCCATCAAAAATGAATGGCTTATGGATTTCCAAGTGTCACCATCATCATGATCACCCATCATGAAACGTCCCTTTCCCTCCTGATCCGTCATGAAACTATTCATCTGTGATCTGCCGGTAGCATGTTTATTTTGCGAAACAATCGGTCCACACAGCGCCCTGAACATCTCCGGGTTGGTCTCCCACTTGTGCCCATGAGCGACTTGAGAACCGCCGGAGTGATGGGTGACCAAGTTGTAGGCTACGTGTCAACCGCAAATCTGGAAGCTCCACAGCTTATCCAGCAGGATGATCGAAGACCATCGCACCTCAGATGCCTTTCACCCCTCAGAAATCCGTGCCTCACAGGCTGACACCACCGTTTTCATGGCACAGCGAACGATCTGCTGAATGCCACCTTTGTCATCATCATCCTCCTGGCGGTGGAGCTTGGCCCCTCTGGTAAGCGATCCCCTGGAAGCTGAGAATGGCCATTGTTTACAGGTAATGACGAGAAAAAACAAAGCTAAAGTGTAGCAGTTGTTTTTCTTGTCAAAGAGCTGACAGCGCAATTAGAGATCCACAAAACGATTTAGCAGCCCCAAGAATTTCACCACAAATTGCTGGTGTTTTTGGCCAACCATGGAGGGGCTTATGATTCTGACTATTCTTGAATCTCTCGCTACGTTTGTAAGAATTTGAGTCTTGAGCTACCAATCTTCAGCTATCCAGCTTTCTTGAGTCTGGAACTGTCCACTTGGTTAGAATATAGCCATCCATGTTCCCTGTGAATCACTCACAGCCACATGCTGCTCGTCACATTGTTCTCAAACTATGCAGGGATTGGCGCAAGGCCCCGCAGCACCCACATGCCAATTGCAAAGAAATTGCAGCCAACATACTAGTCAACCATTGACATGGTCTTTGCTAAAACCACATTTATCAGCCTCCCAATATTTCAAACCACATGCTGTGGCGAAATTGGAAAAGGATTTTCTTGTCGACTGCCAAGAAACATCAAGAAACAGAACCTAGCAACCGATGATGATGCTGACCCTGATCCTCAATCACCAGTGCCAAGCACTTTTCCCCGAAAAGCTATATGCTCATCCCGTTTAATGTGAAACCCTTTAATGTGGTCTATCATGATAAGCTCTATCTTGCTCTTACCTGAACAATCACCAACTCACTGGATGACATTGAAAAACAAAAAAAACTTTCAAAAATCTTTAGTCAAATCCTTAAAGCAACTTTGAACAAAACATATTTTCTCAACTCCATCTGTTGGTTCACCCTGGCTCTGGCTGAGGGCCTCCAGGGCGGTTTTCAAGGCAGGGACGAAGCGACCGTCGTACATCTGGGCCCAACCCGTGTGCGCGGAGGTGTCGGGGTCCGAGAGGATGAGAAGGTGGCTGCGCAGCTCCTGGGGCTCTGGCCATTCATCTGCCCCCCAGGCGATCAGGAAAAAATGGAGGGCTAATAGGATATGGTTTCCATATGGTTATGGTTCATAATGGCTATTACTGAGGATTAAGTATGATTATGGCTCTCAAGCCTTTTGGGGGATTTTCTGTGGTTAAGTATGGTTGGTAATGGCTAATACTAGGGGATAATCAGCAATATCGGGGTTCTAAAGTCATAGGGGTACCCCCAGTTGTCATCCGTAGTGGCAATCAGCAAGGGTAAGAAACCAACTGTTTCCTGGCCCCCCCCCATTTTAAGAAACCACCGTATGGACGTGGCTCGAAATGATCGAACAAACCATACTTAGGTGGTCATGTTTGATGTGGAACCAGCAAGATATGATGATTATGAATGATGATTGATCATTTGAAATCATTTTAAGCCATATAATACATGACTGAAACCCACAAAGGCCATAGAAATGGTCGTTATTCCCCTCGCAAAATGCCATGTTTCGACTGCAGTCTCTCCAATTTGCCATCATGGCCAACCATTTGTGAATGCCTCTTTAGCTTTTGTTCCTCAAATTTTGCCAGTGATTAATTGGTTGGTGGTTGAACCACCCAGGTGAAAAATATTAGACAACCAACCAGTTGTCAATAATCACTAGGAAAAACTAAAAACGTCAATCAAACCACCAACAAGTTAAGCATTTCCTTAAGCCTTAGCCACATCGCGTGTCGCTGGAGGACGCCTCTTGATGGACCCCGCGAGCCCCGGGCCCTGCCGTCTCCTTCATGAACTGAAACAGCTGACAGGCCTCCAACGTGATGACGCCGCGGGGCGAAGGGTTGGAAAAGCATCCAGGGCCAATTTGACATGGCTAAGAATGAACTATCCACTGGGTTAATGGCTAGTAATTTGACAATAATGGCTAATAATGGCTAGTAATGATGGTTAATCAGTTTCTGATAAAAATGGAGAGAAAATTTTAACAATTTTGATTCATCATAAGGGCTAAGAATGAACTATACACTGGTTTCATTTGCCCTTACACTGGTTTAATAGTGGCTAAGAATGAATAGTGAGGAAAGGATTTTTGGATGGGGAAAACAAACACAAACGATGGTTGATGAGACTTGTTCCAAGTGATTGTCAATAATTAATCACTTTTGATGCATGGTGGCTCTTGACGGCGGAAAATGATGGTTGGCCCACGGTACCAAATGATAGCAATGGTAAATTGATACCTCTTCAAATCATGGTCTATTAATCCAAAAATTGGCCGATCATGGCTGATATATGCGCGATGAATCCTTGTGATGGCAAGTAATCACGAATCATGATTGTAAATAAGAGTGTGCATAAGTCCTACAAATCAAGTTTCCCAGGGGTCATCCATTCAACAACAGCGGCTGGAAAATCACGACTGTAGCTGCAAAGTATTTGCAACTTGGAGAGTTCGGTTTTCCAGCCCACAAGGTTAGACTACCCAGTAGTAGCCCTCAAAAGGATCTCCTTAATAAAACCAACTTCGATCGCATACCCGACTTGAGATCAGCTCAGTTGTACGACAGAAACCGTGCATGATGATGACCGGTTTATAACCACTACATAGTCGTTTAAAACGGTGGGTACTGATAATGGTTCAATGGCTTCTAGCCGCTCTAGCCATCATTCACCATCATTTGTTTGATTTCATGAAGATATTTCTTCTAAAGTCTCATATTGTCCAGGATGAGCTCGTCATATGAGATCAGCATCACTCACACTAGATTTAGGATTTATATGGCATAATATGGCAGTGGGTCAGTTCACCCTGTACTCCTGGTTCCCCTATCATTAACCATTGTTTTACCTTTGAACTTGTTGGTGAACTGATCCCCCTATTATTGTTGGTTAATATTGACTCATAGCCATAGCATGCCATAGCCATATAGTTGGTATATATCCCCTGTAACTACCAGTTATCATCCCCTATTATGACCAGCAATGATTGGTTAGTTAACTGCTTGAGCCATAGCCATCATAGCCATATACAAAACCATCCGGGATTCATAAACCGACTTGCCGAAGGTCCTACTTTACCACCTGTTGCCTGTCCAGCTTGGCCTCCAGCTGCTTCTGAACGGCTTCTCCTGCCAGCAACATTTGGTCCTGGCACAAAGCAATGGATGGTTCGTAGTGGTAGATCGGTATGGTTAATGATGGTTACCTAATGATCAGTAATAGGTAATCTGGTGACCAATGGTTAGTAATAGGGAGTAATAACGAAAAAAAGTGGTTGATGATGGTTGTAAATGGTAGATCCATGTTGCGAAACCACCCTGATTTGACTTTACATCGCTGGAAATTCACTATCAAATAGAATTAGGCGAATTAGGGGTTTATGAATGCGGATCTAACAGAACATGCAACCAAGGGCTGCTGAAAATGATCGAGAATGGTCAATAATGGAAATCATGGTCAACAATAGTCAAAAGGAGCAATTCTGTTGCATGATGCTCCCTTTTTTGGAGATATGGTGAACATTGGGGTCAGAATGAAGGCATTGAACCTCTTTAGCCTGCCAAGGAGATGGAATTAACAAGGAACCCACAGGGGTGTGATATCTCCAATGGCATGCCATATCCTTGGCGTCCCTGTGGCATCCCGGATGGCCGCCAGGATCCCTTGGGGCCCTCCTTGTCCAGCTGGCTGCCGCGAACCCAGGTGAACATCGCGTTGCAAACGCTCAGCGGTTTATCCGCTTCCACGACATGACCTCGGCACAACGAGGCGCCGTGCCCTGGCGCACCGCTAGCTGGTTATAGCTGATTATAGCTGGTTAATGGGAAAAGGTTAACAAATTGGGTCACCTTTCCAATTCGTCTAAGGCCTTGCATGGATTGCGGTGGTTCAACATGGGCGCGACAGAATGACCAAACCAATGCCAAACTTGCATGATGGATGATGGATGATGATGGCTATATATACACACATACATTTGCCACGCTAATGCGGATCGCTAAGACGACATGTCACACTACCGGCAGGAGCCCGACGGCGAGCCAGGATCAACAAGCTCATTATATCATCAATGTTGCTCAGTGCAGGCTCATTAAATAGCCTTTATCAACCATTTGTAATGGCCATGGCCCCCTATAATCATTGTTAATAATACTAAGAGTTGCTTATTAACCAAGAAATCTGCCTCATATAACCTCTACAATTAAACAGGACCAAATCTGCTTCTTGACCAAGAAATCTGCTAGTTCAACCTCTAAAAAAGGACCATCAACTCATTATAACCAAGAAATCTGCCAACAACTCATCAAAAAATCCGAAAAAAATCTGCTCAGCCCATGATTTTCTCCGAAAAAAAAAAATCTGCGAAGCCGCAGCGGAATTGTCGCCACGTCTCCGAAGCTGCCCTCCGCGTGGCGCGTGAAGTCTGCGCCCAGGGCCGCCAGCAGCGACGCCTCGAGACGCGCCTCGTGGGGTCCGAAGCAGCTCAGCAGCAGCGGCGCGGTGCCCAGCAGCTGGACCTGGGGAGGCACCGCACCCGGGGGGCGCCGGTGGCGGGTGGTGGTGCAGGATGGCTTGGGGCTGGGGGGTTCAGATGGGTTGGTGGTGGGTTGGTGGTGAATTTTTGAGGGTGATAGAGTGAATCAAGGGCTTCGTCAATGGGAGATTTGCGGAGATTTGTGAGGAATGGTTGGGGAATTTAGTTAGTTGATTTGATGTTTCATCCAAGGGTTCATGGGTCACCCGGTGGTGATGAATGATGGGTGGATTTGATTCAACTCGTGGTCAGTTGATGGTGAGGTCGAATGGTTGATTCATCCCGAAGTTTGAGTTTGCCACTGATGAGCTTGGATGGTTTGATCATGGGTGCTTCGGGTGAACATGCGCGGTGGATGATGGTCTGTTCTTTGAATGGTTGCGTGCATAACATTGCTAATAGTCATCAATCAACCAATCACATGACCGTTATGAATCATTACTAGCGCCCTTGCCAACCACCATGCACCATTCTGAGCCCCTGGGCCACTCGAAAAAAGCAGCTATAAACCATTGTAAACAATGATTAAGTAGTAGTTCATCAACCACTACTGGCTAGACATTGTTCATAATAGTGGTTTATAGCCGTTGATTCCAAAATAATGATCACTTACCTGTGTAAGCCAACCTGTAAATATCAAAAAAATTAAATATAAATACAAATGCAAACAATAAATAGATAAATAAGTAAATAAATTCAGACATCAATAAATAGATCAATCAATAAATCAATATATATATATATAATATTTATATATTTATATTGTATTCATCCTGGCGAATTGCTTGGTGGATCTTGGTGATTAGTTTCGCCATCCCACAAATAAGAATTTGTCAGTAAACCATCCTCAAGTCTTTGGGAAAATAAACTGTGAAAAAACACCACTGAAGTATTCACTATTTGTTAGACCATACTTAAACCATCATTCGTTAAGTCCTTAAGCAGTCATCCTGGCCGACCATTTGCCCCCAAGAAAAGATGTCAAAGCAAGTGTCCAAACATTATATAACCGCAACTTGAGCCCAAAGGAGAAATAACCTGGATGGCCGTCAGCCGTCCAATAACTGTTTGGTGGTTTCAACCACTATGAAAAATGCTAGTCGGTTTATGAATCATTCGTTAATTCGGGTGATTTTCTAAAACATGTTTGAAACCACCAACCTGATTTAGCTATTCATCAACCATGACCAAACCTACCAAGTAACCATAACCACTAGCCATCACCATTAACCACAACCATTAGCCATTACCACTACCCATAACCATCAACCATAGTTAACCATCAAGCACAACCAGTAACCATCAGTCAATCAATCAATAATTTGCTAGAACTCGAGAAATAAGGGGTAAAACCACCAGCCAAAATTAACCACAACCATTAGCCACAATTAACCATTAACACAACCAGTACCCTCTGGTGAACTAACATGGCAATGGGAAATCCACCATTTTATTTGGAAAACCCTGGGAAATCATGCATTTGTGGTGGATTTTTCATTGCCACGTTAGTTAATCAGAGGGGAATTAACCATACCAGTAACCATAAACCACAACCATTTGCCATTCATAACTATCCATAACCATCAAACCAGTATATGAATCAACACCAACCATTCACCCAACCAGTTAATCATTGACCCAACCATAATGACCATAACCATAGCCATTCACCAACCCAGAAACCACAAACCCAAGAAAGAAATCCATTAGCCATTCATAACTATCCATAACAATCAAACCAGGATATAAATCAACATCAACCATTAACCCAACCAGTTAATCATTAACCCAACCATAATAACCATAACCATTCACCAATCCAGTAACCAAGAACCCAAGAAAAAAACCATTAGCCTTTCATAACTATCCATAACCACCCAGAAACCATTCCAGCCAACTATAACCATCCATTAACCATCAACCATAACCCAACCATCAGCCATTAACCATGAACCATAACCCAACTACAACCATCCATAAACCATAACCCAACTATAACCATCCATAAACCATCCATAAACCATCCATAAACCATCCATAAACTCAAGAAAAAACCATCAGCCCTGGATCTCCGCACCAGTGTTGGGATCCAACTCTTCATGTGCAGCGGCACGCTGGCACCGAGACCTGCAACGAAAAACAGGTCGCGCGAAGGCCGATGGGTGGGTGATGATGCACTCGGGTGGAAACCCTAGGAAACCCTAGGGTAAGTAACAGGGAAACCATAGGAAAATGGGCAAACCATAGGAAAACCTTATGAAACCATGGGAAATCATAGGAAACCTTAGGCACATGACATGAAAACCATAGGCAAACCATAGGAAAACACTAGGTAAAACATAGGCAAACCATAGGTCAACTGATAGTTCTATCAATGGTTAACTGATGGCTTCGCAGTAGCCGATGCATTCGAATTTATCCCTAACGGCTTATCTATGTCTCTACAATGGTTGGTTGGTGGCTTAATTGTTGGTGATGGAGTCAATACTACTGGTTGATGCTAGTAGTATGTAATGATGGTCTATGATGGTCAAAGTTGGTGAATCAATCTAGAAACTGATTTAGGTTCATAATCAGGATTTTTGATCAACTAACCGTTGCCCCAGGATTTCTTGCTTGCCGCGACTCACGCAAGTCACGTTCGCCTGACCGACAAGAACCAACACAGCCAAGCTGCATGCAGCAGTTACAGCTATTGCCCTGAAAAACTGGGCATTGGAAAAATACGGGTCAGGTGGTTGCTGAACAGAGCTTGAACTCATGATTCCAACATTAAGGATAAATTACTTAATCCCACAGATAATCAGCCATAGATTTTGCGCAAAAATCCCGTACAAGATGGGCCTGAAAATAGGGGACCCCTATTTGCCATTATTATAGTAGCAATAAATAAACCAACCACTTTTGAATAGTTCCAAATCAGCTACCCCCCATATCATCCAATATTGACCATTACTAGCAATAAACCAACCACTTTCAAAGGCTTCCCAATGACTTCAGAACCCCCCAGATGTGTCTAGAGCCTGCCCTCAGCAAATCCTTTTGGCGATGTCGAGTCAGTGACAGGAAATCGCACCGATGACAGTGGCATGGCCCCAAGGCTGCAGCCACCGAAGCACTGGAACACTTCATCCTAAGTTGGCCTATGATTGCGTTCCGAAATGCGCGTGTCCGTGTTTTTACGCGTTTTGTAATTGAACATGTGTAAAAAATGTTGACATATATTGTTACTTTCCATATGTTTACATGCATCGAACAAAGTCCTACTCTTGCCGGAGCTACCTGTGCATGCATATCAAGATTTACGATGATTAACGTCACGTTGAATACTTGCTGACATGCCAAGCCCACGAATGCCCACACACACACATTCCTTGATCTATCCATCTATCTATCCATCGATCAATCATTATCTATCCGCCATTTTCATCCATTTGAAGCATAATCCACGTTATCTACACAAGTTCACAAGCTGTGAGTTTTCCTGGCTCGTGGCCCTTGGCATCTCTTGGCTACTTTTGGCTCAGTTCATCGGTGCGAGACGCTCCAAAAAAGCTTCGAGTTCAGCTGAGTAACCAACAGTGATGTGCTGCTAGGACCTGTGGGTCGCCAATGGTTGCAACCGGATTGCCGTTGTTGGTTGCTCAGAAGAATCTAGAAAGGAAACCTTGAAGATTCAAACTGGTCACGATTTTCCCATTGTGGGAGTTGAAGGGCTGCTTCCGTCACAAAGCATAGCAGGCTCTTTCAACGACAGTTCAAACCATAAAAGCAGAGATTTGATGTATGAATGTGGCCAGAGTTGATGTTTCTACATGTCCAATTCAGCGTAATGTTCCCTGCCATGCCATCTAACAGGACTGCGAACGCGGAGAAACAGCTGATCTTGTTGCCTAAGATCAACTCAATGGCGTTGCCGCTGAGCTTTCCGCGGGCAGTAATGGCCCAGCTGGCTGCACAACAGCCGCAGATGTTTTCACTGCTTGGTCGATGACCCATTCGAGGTGAAACAATGGTGCTGGTGTCAAGCACATCATCATAGGCTTAAAGGGAATGGACAAATCTTTAGTCACAATGGATAGTAGT
This sequence comes from Symbiodinium kawagutii, assembly GCA_009767595.1. Taxonomy (NCBI): domain Eukaryota; class Dinophyceae; order Suessiales; family Symbiodiniaceae; genus Symbiodinium; species Symbiodinium kawagutii. The sequence continues at coordinate 513,687 of VSDK01008770.1, read as the reverse complement.
TGCGATTACCGTACCATGAAAGCCGAAACTTTGTTGAGGGCCCCTTTGAACATCCATATGAGGGAATACGGGGTTTATAGTGGGCTCCCATTTTGGAGATTCCAAGGATGCTAAGCGTGATCAACGAAGGCATGATGTTACTGAAAAGGCAATTATCAATTGCATGTATATAAAACACAGAGTCCCATCAGATCCGGGGTCATCTCGACAAACTGTGCCATCCTTATCTTGGGTATACTGCGGTAAGACTGCGGTATACTGGCATACTACCTAAGATTATAAATATTTCTGCGCGAACACTTCGGATCTTGGGTACTGTAATCATAACTCGAAAACACCTCCGACCTACGACGCCGCCCGAGGCAAAAGCTTGTGTGCCTGACGTCGCTGTGCCGCCGAAAGGGGCCGTTGCGATGGCTTCTGGCGGCCATTCCAGAAAACATGACCGTTTTCAAGTGAATCATATGACTATAGCCCTATCCTACCACTAAATCTGCTATAATCTATAATGATTTTATACCCATGCACCCCTTGTTCATGGCTTGTCAAACCCCAATATGACAAAATGGTTTGGTCCCATATGAACCATCGAACAACTGTATTAGGTTGATTTTCACTGGAGTGATTGAATGTTCTCCGAGCAATTAGAAGCTATTGTTGTTAGGGGCTAGCATTGTTGCATACATACCCCTCCGTTATGGGTGTGTACACCCCAACAGACCAGGAGGAAGCTACCACATCAAAGCAACCCTGATCACCCTTGTGCTAACGACTGCTCCAGGTCGCATAGCTTGCGCAGCGCTGGTCTTGAAAACGATCACAGCTAAGTCGGAATGACCAGCTCGCTTTCATCTCTCAGCCGATCGGTATTTCCACTCAGCTCTTGTGAGTGGCCACCAACCGGTTTAACTTGTCGGTGAATCATGCCAGTGACCACGTGACTTTGTAATCAACGTGTCCTGACTCTGAAGCCACGCTTAGCAGTTCGCTCACTGGCTTTTGTCAGGAGCCAATTGAAGGTTCCTTGGTTAGAGATGATCTGCCGGATGAAGTTGTGTTGATGTTCATTTTAATGTTGAAATATTCAGAAAACAAACAGCAACAAACATTAAGCATACATTAATAATCATGACACTCAAGAAGCAAAAAAGAGAACTAGGTCCATGAATTGAGAAATATTGAGAACCCTGAGAGGCTATGCTTTCCCTA
>VSDK01008770.1:440875-496456 GCA_009767595.1 Symbiodinium kawagutii | reverse complement strand
TCTATGTCGCGATGGGCCAAAGCGGGAAAACGGACAATCGATGCAAGACCAGAGAGTGCATGAGCAAACATTTCACCATCAGACTTCTCGAATCTGCCTTTCCCCAGAGAGAATCAGGTGATACCACGCTCGTCCTTTCCTTGAACACAAAGGAATTTAAAGCACATCTGCCGACGTCAGAAAAATAATGCGGTTAAGGTTACTGATGACACTCATTGGCTAAAACCACCGCCATAATCATTGAAAATGGTGATGCTGAAGATGCTGATGATGACGACAAAGATGATGATGATGATGATGATGATGATGATGATGATGATGATGATGATGATGATGATGATGATGATGATGATGATGATGATGAGGATGATGATGATGATGATGATGATGATGATGATGATCATGATGATGATGATGATGATGATGATGATGATGATGATGATGATGATGATGAGAATGATGATGATGATGATGATGATGATGATGATGATGATGATGATGATGATGATGATGATGATGATGATCATGATGATGATGATGATGATGATGATGATGATGATGATGATGATGATGATGATGAGGATAGCAGCATATGGTGGTTTCTCAAGATAGGTGACCCCAAAAATGCTTGGTTTATTACTATAAATGACTATTAATGGATGATTTAGGGGTACCCCTATTTTAAGAAACCACCAAATGGCCACGATTTCCACATGTTGTCCCAGATCCAGGCTGTCAGCTGGCCGGCCGTCAAACACCTTTTATGCAATCTCGCGACGCAGAACGGCACGTGATTCGTCATGCTGGTGAGACATAGAATGTGAAACACCCAAACGCAAGGGAACCAGTGAAGGGCATGCTGATGATCATTAAGAATCATTGGGTTATGCAACAGCTGTAGCTCAGAATATTTAACAATCAACATCAAGTGTCAGAAACCAACCAGCACCCACTTGTCAGGCTTTGTAACCTAGCCTCTTCTTGAAGCTTACCATTGGGTGTAGCACATTCCTAACGTTGCCTAACACTACCGGTCCTCCAACAACGCTGGTGACAGAAATTGGCCCTTAGATTCTGGTACATCAAGCTGGCAAACGCTGGCAAATTCCCATTTTGATAGGTGAATGATCGGACATGTGGGAATTCTATTTGGATTGGCCAGGTGAGTTTCTACCAATTTCTGGCATCAACACCTTCACCATCACAACAACTATTCAATTGCATGCAGGAAAACAGAAACGACCATCACTACCAAATAATGGTTTGGCCAGCATTCCACCATGTTTTCCAATGTTGTTTTCTCAAGTCCCCTACCAATGTTTACCATATATTGCATTTGTTTCACCCTGTCCAATCTGATTGGTGGCTTCAACCCCCATGAAAAAATGCCATTCAACCAACCCTTTGCTAATAGGGAAAATGGTGGTTTCTCAAAATAGGGGTACCCCAAAAATGGTTCGTTTATGACCATAAATGATTAGTAATGGATGGTTTGGGTGGACCCCTATTTTAATAACCAACAGCATTGTTTCATCATGCTTCCCTATGCAGTTGAAGGACCCCCATCCCATCCCGTCGGTCAGTCAAGGTCGCCCAGCTCAGTTGCCTCTGTGCCTGAGCTGTGCTGGGTCCCGGGACCATTGGCCGCTGGTGCTGTTGAGAGCTGACACGGCTGATGCTTGACAGCTTGACAGTTTTTGACTAATCCAGTGGTTGAAATGATTGAAAATTGTTATTGACATGCTTGAAATTGGTTATTGACTTGGGGTACGTGGGCAGCTGGACATATCCCAATGGAGCTGGCAGCAAGAAATGCCACAAAAAGAGATGAATTCAAGACTGGTCTCGCCACAGGAAGGGGCGATGTTCGACTTCGGACGACTCAGGAGCCAAGAGACTGTTGCGGGGATGAACCAACATGTGAGCATGGGACTGCAGGGTGTTCAAAGCCTGTTGACCTTCTGCCATGTTCGGGATACAAGAAACAACCAAAAGGATCTTGCAAGTCAATGGTTGGGAGTAGTTAACCAACCTGTTGTGGTTGGGGGTAGGTAACCAACATGTTCTTCTAACAACCAATGGTTGGGAGTAATGAATAAAGAACAGCACAGAATATTAACCAACAATCTCTATTGTGACCGCTGGTTCTCATGTTTGATTAATAAGACTCCAAAGTAATTGAAACAATCCAACAATCGTCAAACCAGTCAGCAGAAAGCCCACCAGCTGCTTCTCAATGATTGTTGGTGTCACCCCAGTGATGAACCATGATCACATCCTTAAACTCAGCCATCAACCACTGGCCATTTTCATCCAGGTTCAACTACCAGGTTATGACCAGCTTAAGCAATGGACCAGCTCAACCAGCTTCCACCGCCAGCTTATCACCAGCTTATCAGGCGCAAGCACCAGCCATCCAGCTGATCTCAGCTGATCAATGCCTCCTAAGACCTCCTGTTGTCCAACCGAGTGCTGGCGCATCAATATTAACTTTTAATGTTAACCCAGGAGGCTATGGGTCAATATCAACCAACCAATAATGGAGGTTAATAACCAACAAAACTGAAGGAAAAACAATGGTTAATGATAGGGGAACCAGGGGTACAGGGTTTTGACCCACAGGCAGGATAAAGAAACCCCACGTTGATTAATTGGGGGGGTTACCATTTTAAAGGGAAACCAGTCGGCTTTAGGGGATACCCCCTATGAATAAACCAGGGAGTTAGCTTCATCCTGGCTTAACATTGATTATCTGATTATTCAACATTTATCGTGGAATAATAGTTAACCGTTAACCATTGAACAATCAAGTGTTGAAGGATAGATGGCTCATGGCTTTCATTGGGAATCGCCTTTCGCAACAGTGAGCAACCAACCCACCCGGGCACGCTGTTGGACATTGACCGCACAAAATACCAATCCAAGATAGATCAATTATTCAGCGGTATTCTTCCAGTTACCGTGAAGTAGTAGGTAACCAAGCCCCAGCTAGTTTCCAGCCCTATGTAACGGTAACTGGAAGCACAGGGCAGGATGATCATTTCTACTTAGCAGCTTTGTTTGCCAAACCAGTGGGGAATTACCATGGGTTCCGCGTGCACAAAAAATAACGCTTCCTCTCTGGGAGCCCCGAACTGCTTCGAATACCCCGAAAATAACTACCAATACTTAGAAATTCTGAACCATTAGATTGTTTTCGGTACGGACATGCATTAAGCATTCTATTAAATGAACATTACCTGTAGCAACCATTGCCCACTGTCATTGTCAAACATTACTTTGCCAGCCATGTAGGGCCTTGACAAAGCCGCTAGCATCCGAGCCACCGGCGGGTGCTGGCTTTTCAACCTGCGCACGGCAAGTCTTGGCGACAACGACCGAAGATGGGGGGAAGCACATGTCACCGTCCATGGCAAACGTCACTACGGTCATGACCCTCTGCATTCCGACACAAAATGGGGTCAGACGCAGTCCAATGCAAGTTAAGCATTGTTAACCATTACTTCTCTTCTATTGTTGGTTAATAGCCAAGTCTTAAGCAGTATCCAATGCCAAACCACCAAAAAGCAAGCACCAAATCCATCGAATTCCGGGGCCTTGCGCTCAGCTTCCTGCAGCTTTGCGTGCATCTCGTGCACTTTACTTTCGGCTTCCTTCAGGGGCGATCTTCAAGGAACAAATGGTGGTTTCTGAAAATAGGGCACCCAAAAAATGGCTGGTTGACTATGGCTTACTACTATATAAATATTGAATAATGGATGATTTGGGGCACCCCTAATTTGAGAATCCACCAGGTTCAGAATTGGTTCCGCGTTGGTTTATTGACACTTCCTTGAACACCCTGATGGTATTAGATCAACAGCCCGTGAGCCAGCGATCAGAATCCCAATGTAACCAGCTGCTTCAGAGCTTGATGAGGCACTAACTCCGATCTACCGAGTTTAGCCATTCTCAATAGTGGGAGGTTTACATTTCTGAGCTGCCAAACTTTGATGGCCAAACATGGTACATCACAAATTCAATTGATGGTTTATTTGTGGCTTGATCTCTCATCATTGCACACCATGCCCTATCAGCCAGCTAATTATCTAGCTTAGAGAATTACTATGGCAAGCGGGAATCATTCATGTTTCATGACGGCTTATGATGGCAAGCGATGGTCCCGCTGGTAATGATGTTTCACCCATGGTTAAGATGGTTGGTCATGGTTGCAATAAGTGACACCGAAATACCCCCCGTTGAACCACAAGCATGAGCCATTCTCCGTTCTCACTTCACCTTGTTCTCTTTTTCCATCTTCTTCCAAATGTCTGGGACCTTGGCCGCAGCGGCTGCTGATTGTTTAACCTAGCGATTGATTGCAAACAAATCAGAACGATTCATGATTGCTTCGCAGCTTGCGATTGTAGTTCATAAACTTGGCAACCGGCTCGGCTATCATTGCAACGAACGATGCCCAAAACGGTTGAAGACATGACAATAGTGATTCGATCGTGGTGATGTACCCTTTCAGGCACAAGGCGTTGGAGTACGATCTTCAACACCCATAGTTTGCTGCCGGACTGGACGCACATATGATCGGCCCCACTGCACAGCAGGCTTAGATCGCCAAAATGCGCTATCTTAATCTTGATAAATCTTTATCAAAGTTGTGTTGGGACCGCACGGGACCAATGTGGAGATTGACATCTTGAGTTGTGATGTAAGTTCGTAACCCCCTTAAAAATAAACGAGTAACAGCTTCATACAGCCGCAACTGCGATAGCGGCAACAACAAAAACACCAGCCACAACTGGAAACACTAAAAGAAGTTCTGGTTGGTGGTTGAACCACCCTTATGAAAAAATGCTAGTCAAACAGCCAACAAACAAACAAACAAACAAACAAACAAACAAACAGACAGACAGACAGACAGACAGACAGACAGACAGACAAACAAACAAACAAACAAACAAACAGTGAATACATTTGGGAAAACAAAAAATGTCTGAAGCCACCGACCGGTAGTTGTTCAACCATTATTGTTGCTTATCATCCCCTTTCATTAACCCATGATTAATTAAGCATTACGAATCACTATCCCCTGTTAGTAACCTCTCTCTTAACCATTACTAATTCAATCATTAACGAAAAATGCCGACCAAAGTCAAACACCACCTCAACTGAAAGAATCACCGAGTCACCACTTCTTCTTCTCGTGGGGCTGTGCTTTGCGGAGGCTCAGCAGGCTCTGCCTGTGGATTCTCCAAGCCAACTACGGCATCCACGGTCATGGGCAAATCATCACTGGAGCTTGCCTTCGGTTGCCATGCTACCGAATGCAAACTGTTGGCTAAATAAACCGTGAGCTATCAATCAATGGTGTCATGGTGTTTTTTCTGACTGCAAGACCATCTTCCCAAAGAATAACTGCCCTCTGGTGATCTAATATAGCAACAGAGAATCCTCCAGCCGGCGATGTTGGATCACCGAGCAACCACCATTGCCCAAAGCTTTGCTTGCTACACCCGCACCCACCATTCGTGCATCGCCGATCCATCAAAAGGTCGCCGAAACGATACCATCTTTGTAGGTTTAAGCACCGTCGCCTCTCCAGTGACATAGCTAATGTTAACCCAGGATGAAGCTAAACCCCTGGTTGATTAATAGGGGGTATCCCCTAAAAGCCTTGGTTTTCCATTAAAATGGGAACCCCCTACTTCAGGAACGCCGGGCTACTTATCTACTTATATCTTACTTATTTATACTTATCTACTTATCGAAAATAAGTAGAAATAAGTAGAAATAAGTAAAAATAAGTAGAAGGTATGTTTTTTAAAGGGTTTTGTTGTTTGGCATGTTATTTGAGGATTTGAGAGGGTTTTGAAGGGGGCGCACGCAAACAGCAGCTGCCTTTTTATCACTGCAGCAACGTGAGAATGTGATTCGAATCTTTGCGGAACCATATTTTTGAGCCACAGTAACAACAGTTTTGTCAGCAAAGAACAAAGTTTTTTGCAACCCTCCCGCGTCTGGCCGCGGACATTTGACGACCCCCGGATTTTTGTCCGCGGACATCGCGGACAAGTGTGTTCATTGGTGTTTTACCATGTTGTTTAGAGTCTCTTTATTCGTTGTTAATTGCGGACATCCGCGGACAGTCGCGGACAGAACTAGTCTGGTTCCTACTTACCCCGTCCGCGGACAAATGCGGACAAAAGCGGACAAAACGCGGACAATGTCTTCCCTCCTATTTCTATCCTTTTTTTAGGGTTAGCCCTCAGCACTGGTCTCCCAGTACTGCTTTCCTTGGATCTCAGAACTCAGACTACAAAGACAGGCTCTTTGGCACGGGCAAGAACACTATGAGCAGATTCCGAAAACATGCATGAAATTTCCAAATTTCACAACTGCCAATCGAAAACCTCCTGAAAATGGAAAATTCCATAAGTAGATAGGTAGAAATAAGTAGTTTTGAGGTTCCCATATTTCACGACATAAGTAGGATATAAGTAGACAAGTATGACTTAAGTAGTTCAAAAAATCAAGTTACTTATTTCCTACTTATCTACTTATTTATGTTAAAAGTAATTGAAATAAGTAGAAATAAGTAACTTATAAGTAGATAACTAGGCACGCGATACCGAAGTATAGTTAATCAACCAGGGGTTTATTAATCCTGGGTAGGCATTAATGGGATAAAACAAGTAAAGGTTTGGTCCCTTGTTGGCTTTATATCGGACAATCACCAAGAATAATGGTTGGACAAGTATGATGATGGGGTGGTTTCCTGCGTCACTGAGGTTCCAATGAGTTATCACTAAAAATGCCGAATTTTGGAGGATTTGAGGGTACCATCTATTGAAAGGCTACCAAATGAAGAAACCGGCACAAAAATTAAAAAAAACACAAACCCTTATAGGTTGGGTTTACCAAAACAATTCGGTTCGCGATCCAACCTGATCATGTGCAAGTAAACAATCTAGATGTCCGGTGTCAGGTTCGGCTATCATATGCCGAGTCATGGCAATTGATCACCACCGTTTCACACGCAAACGTAGCCATAAACCAGCCCACTGATCCTCGTTCACAGGGCTGATGGGCGCCTCCTCCTTCAGAATGTCCTTGTCGTCCATCCCGTCTAACCTCAACAGCTGGAGGTCATCTCTTTTCCGTGCAATGGCTACCCAGGATTAACAAACCCTAGGTTTATTAATTGGGGGGGTTACCAAAACCAAAGCTTTTAGGGGATACCCCCTATTAATCAACCATGGGTTTAGCTTCATCCTGGGTAGCCATTAATTACTTCGCCTCTTGGGGAAGCCATGTCATGCCCAGAAATGAGCAGAACAAGAGTGGCCACCTCTGTCTAAACTATGAAATGGCCATGGGCCAATACTAACCAACCAAAAATGGGGTCAATAACCAACCAAACCATAGGCAAAACAATGGTTAATGATGGGGAAGCATGGGTACGGGGTTTTGACCCACAGCCAAATGATCAAACTCTCCTGCGTCATTTCCTGCAGAAACAGGTCAGTCTCTGGCGGAACTGAGCCCGAGGGTATGAACACTGTTAGTAACTCATCGTGCAGACACACCAGGCCCAAAGGTCTATACAGTCTATACATGTCCATACTTGTAAACAGTTCATGACAGCGGCCATCACATGTTTGTGCATCACAATGCTACGATCCATCACCTCTCAACAGGCATACGAATCATACGCGCAGTAGCCAGCAAGCAAATTGTTTTCTCTTCTGACCCACACTTGTTGCTTGTCAACTCACAATGTGCTGATCGTCACTCGTGGATACTTTTGATCCTCCAAAAACAATGGGACATGACCCCCGCCGCTTAAATCATGGTGAAAAGTCAAGGTTTGCAGGCTGCGCGGCAAGGAAACTCGATCCAGCTGATCAAATCCAGAGCCAAAAGTCAAAGTTTGAAGGTTGCTCGGCAAAGCGCCTTGATCCAGGCTCCGATTAAATGTGTTGCCAAAAGTCAGAGTCTGCAGGTTGCCGGGCAAAGCAACCTGATCCAGGCTCTGATTAAATAAACCGTCAAAAGTCAAGGTTTGCAGGCTGCTGGGCAAGGTGACCCGATCCAGATTCTGATTAAATTGAAAGCCGAAAGTCAAGGTTTGTAGGTTGCGCGGCAGGTTGACCCGATCAAGGCTCTGATTAAATAGATAGCCAAAAGTCAAAGTCTGCAGGTTGCTCGGCAGGGTGACCCGATCCAGGCTCCGATTAAATGCATGGCCAAAAGTCAAAGTCTGAAGATGGCTCGGGAATGTAACCCGATCCAAGCTTTGATTGAAAAAAATGCCGAAAGTCAAAGTCTGAAGATTGCTCGGGAAGGTGATCTGATCGAGGCTGTGATTAAAGGCATCGCCCAAAGTCAAAATCTGAAGGTTGCTCGGGAAGGTGACCTGATCGAGGCTCTGATTAAAAACATCGCCGAAAGTCAAAGTTTGCAGGTTGCTGGGAAAGGTGACTCGATCCAGGTTCTGATTGAATTCAAGTCCGAAAATCAAGGTTTGTAGGTTGCGCGGCAGGTTGACCCGATCAAGGCTCTGATTAAATAGATAGCCGAAAGTCAAAGTCTGCAGGTTGCTCGGCAGGGTGACCTGATCCAGGCTCCGATTAAATGCATGGCCAAAAGTCAATGTTTGTAGGTTGCTGGGCAAGGTGATCCGATCGAGGCTCTGATTAAAGGCATCACCCAAAGTCAAAGTCTGCAGGTTGCTCAGGAAGGTGATCTGATCCAGGCCCGGACAAAATTCAGAAGAGAGCTTCAAATTTTGCAGGTTGCTGGGCAAGGCCACTCGGTCAAGGCTCTGGGCGAAATGCAAACCGAAAGTCAGAGTTTCCAGGTTGCTAGGGAAGGTGACCTGATCGAGGCTCTGATTGAAAACGTTCCCGAAAGTCAAAGTTTGCAGGCTGCTGGGCAAGGTGACCCGATCCAGGTTCTGATTGAATGCAAAGCCAAAAATCAAGGTTTGTAGATTGCTCGGCAGGGTGACCCGATCCAGGCTCTGATCAAATTGATAGCCGAAAGTCAAAGTCTGCAGGTTGCTCGGCAGGGTGACCTGATCCAGGCTCTGATTAAATGCATCGCCCAAAGTCAAGGTTTGTAGGTTGCTGGGCAGGGTGACCTCATCCAGGCTCTGATTAAACTGAAAGCTCAAAGTCAAGGTTTGCAGGTTGCTTGGCAGGGTGACTTGATCCAGGGTCTGATTAAATTGATAGCCGAAATTCAAAGTTTGCAGGTTGCTGGGCAGGGTTAACCTATGAAGACTCTGATTAAATGCATAGCCGAAACTCAAAGCTTTCAGGTTGCTTGGCCATGCGACCCGGTCTAGACTTTGGTTGAAACCATGGCCAAAAGTCAGAGTCTGCAGGTTGGTTGGCAAGGTTATCTGATCTACGTTTTGGTTAAAAACATTGGCGAAAGACAAGGTATGGAGAGTTTCAGGAAGATGGTGCAGGCAACGCGTAGAAAGTGCACCTTCCATTTGTGTTACTCCGTCCAATGCGGTCTCTGCATCAGAGACGGAGATTCCCTTGACAAATCTCCAAGCAGAAAGCAAATCAGTGGGAACATATGTGCAGGTCAATGTCGGATCTTTCCCCGTGATGCCCTGTTCTTTCAACATTTGGTCCAATAGCAGCTGCGATTCATGGTGGTGAAAAGTGAGCTTTGCACCTTTCTTTGCAGAAAGTTGCCTTGAAACAATCCGAGCCATTTCCCTTCCCAGTGTGGATGGGCACAAACGCACGATGCATCCTTCACCACTCAAACAGAACACGTGAACTTCAATCACCTCGGTGTTGTCATCAAATGCTGGGTCCACATAGCCGTCATGGCTGCCGCTTGCCATGGGAAAGCTGCCACTGCCACAGCGGTCTAATCACTTCAGAGCACTGATGGCAACGGCCTGGGAAGGACTGGTCAAAGCAATCACAAATAGCTATACATAGCTGCCTGGAAAATGCTTGCGGTTTATCCAGTTGCCTTACTTGTTGATAATGCTGATTCTCAACTTCCAGGGGCAAATCAGATCCGTTTTGGAGGTTGATACGGGGTAGACCCTATAGTTGAAAAACCGCCCCCGCTGGCATTCCATAAAATGTGACGACTCCCTAAGCAATAAACAAAAAAAAACTTGGATAACGATAGCTCTTTGGAGTGGTTCACGGGAACATCACTGGAACAATGGCTAAAACCATCAGTGATCAGCATGTGCCAATATATTCTGGAGAGTTTTGATGGGAACGTCTACGCACTTGATGGGGTCCTTGGGCTTTCTTGGGATGGGATCAGTCAGTTCAACCTTCTGCACAGCTTGTGCAGCCGCAACCGCTGGTTTCACAAATGCAACATATCATCCTCAGTGAATCCTTCGATTCGCAACTGTCGTTATAAATAATATGTAACCTCAACAAATAGCACTCAAAGGTAGGTTATTACCCTTATTGCTTGCGCAGTATGGGTATGCTAACCTCCAACTCCACATTACAGAAACGTCTCATCTGTCGCTATGCGCAGCAAACCCATGAGCCAATTCTGGACATCTCCGGCTGAGCTGGTCAAATGGAGGTTTGTGAATGGCTGGACGTCCCATTCATAATTTGCGGTAATCAATCATGAGTAGCAACCATTGTTGACTACCATGAGTAGCAGCCATTGTTGACTACTACGAGCCGTTATGGGTTGACTCACCTGCATCTTGAACTTTCTAGTGACAAATCTTTATGCATCGCATTTGTTCTGGCACATGGACTGGCTGTATGTTTTGACGAGTGTTCCGACACTTGCCCCGACAGAAAGACTGGCATGCACACCGGCATCTGGTCTGACACAATGGGTGGCAATGCGTGGCACACATATACATGGGTGTTTCTCAAACTCTGGGACCCCCAGACCATCCTTTTTATCGTTTTTATCACATATCTATAATAATTACAAGCCAACCATGTTTTGGTTTAATTTAAATGTGGTTTCGTCTTTGCGAAACCACCGCATGGCATGCATTTCGATAGCACCCGCATCCTTTCGCCCGTCTCTGAGCATCCCAAACACTGAGAACTGCCGATCAGTGAAGTCCGTGTCAGCAGCACCTAAGTGGAACCCTCTGCCATCAACGAAAGAAGGACTTCGCCCAAGCAGCACCCATCCAGCTACAAGGACTACCTGGGACCGGGGCTACCCAATCAACCAGCTATAGCATGTACACATCCATCTTCAGCTTTTGCATGGGGGCACCTGCTTGGAAACAGAGTGTGGAAGTGTAGAATGGCAACCCCCGCACCCTGGAATTCTGCGGGCAAAAGACCAACATGAGCCAACTAATAATGCAGGTAACAATCAAACAAGCTTCGAGGTGCTAAAACAAAACAAAGAGCTTCCAGCAAACATGAGCGTACAAACACACATAGCATACACGCACACTTACTCACTCGCTCGCTTGCTCGCTCACTCCCTCTGTCTCTCTCCCTCTCTCGCCACCACCACAAATTGAAGACAGGTCTGGTCAACCAACCAACCTTACTGAACCATTGGGGAAAATAAAACATGTCAGAAACCAGTACCTAATACTTGTTTAATCATTATTGTTGCTTATAATCCCTATTATTAACCATTATTAATGGCCTCGATCCCAGCAGCCAGATTTAGATGGCCAGATTTAGATGTGAATGCCACACATCCATCCCTTCTGGTCTCCGCACTGCTCTGCTTGAAACTCGCCACCTTGGGCCGGCCCAGTGACAAACTAGCCATCCTTGGGTATCCTGACAATCCTCAAGAAAGGGAAGGGTGCCATGTCGGCATTTCTTGCTGGTGAACTCCAAGTAATCATCACCATAGCCAACTGCAAGGCTGGGGCTGGTTGCTGCCTATCATGGGAACGCGGCACCAATTATCAGCAACACTGTGTAGGCACAAAGGCTTACACATGTAGCTAGTCCATCATCACCTTTGGAAGATAACTCGCGGCCATATCATTGAGGCAATAGTCCTTCAACACCATCACAGAAAACTACCCTCTGGTGATCCAACATAGCAATGGATTTTTTGCCAAATGTTGATAGGTTCCCAGCGCTATAATAGATTAGCGGAGTGCAATCAGAAACCGAATCGGAAAGTAAGATTAACTCCAGAGCACGAGTATCATCATCCCCCTGATCATCCTTTCTTGCACATTTGGTGCAATCATTGGCACAGCATGGTGCAACTCATAACAGTGCTACTTTGTAGGGACGATCCTGGTCTAACGCAAAGTACCTCTAGGTTGAGCGAAGCCGAAGGCGACTAGTCGCGCCAAATGGAGCTACAGCTGCAACCACGCACCTCATGAACTGCCATTCCTCAATTGTTAATCACCGCTGGTTGGTGGTTTCAACCCCTTTGTAAAATATTGGTCAGCCAACCGCGTGTTAATAATTACTAGGGAAAATAAAAAATGTCAAAACCACCAAACAAACCACTATAATCCATGTTGATATTCGCCCGGTCAACTCATGCATGCCTTTTTGTAGTACAAACAAATGGTTTGCAACCTTTCACTACAAAGTGATAAAAATACAATCAAAATTTTCTACCTTTTGGGTGGTGCACAGGTTCTCTACAATTTGGTTTTGGCTTTTTGGCAAGTAGGGAAAAGCCAAAAACCAGACCATTCAAACCAAAAACCATGATCAATTTGTAGAGAATCCCAGTTGAACCTGTGAACCAGGAAAGTGTAGAGAACCCCAAATTCCAATTTGTAGAGAAGATGAAGGCTTCTGGTCAGTCTATTCCCTGGATCTTTCTTGGAGTCTTTGGGCCAAATCAACCCACATTACTCCAATGAAATGCAAAGCATCTTTCCTCTGCTTTCCTGATCATTGTTTATCGAATCCATTTGTGCGTTCACATATGGAACACCTACACCCAGACTCACTACAAAATGACAAACTGCTGGTGCGTTCCCATGCTGCTGACTTCACCGAGCTGAGACGTCCAACGTTGAAAATCCTTTGATGACAACACAGATTAATAAATAAATAAATATATATATAAATATATATTTATATAAATGTGTGTTTGCATATGTATGCATATGTCTCAAGCACCTGGTGAAAGGATGGGAAAGGTCACTACAAAATGACACTCAGCCGGTCCTACAACAATAACCATGACATCCATAGGGGTTTACATTTGGGCTTGTTGACGGCTCCTTCTTATATTGCCCCAGGATTCACTGGGGACATTCTACAAAATGAGGTTCCGCACTTATATTGCCCCAGGATTCACTGGGGACATTCTACAAAATGAGGATCAGCAGGCCCTACAAGTAGATAAGTGAAAATCCATTCAAAACCCAAGAGGAAAGGGGGTCACATTCGACCCTACCCGAGGGTCACATTCGACCCTACCCGAGGTCACATTCGACCCTACCTGAAAAGGAGTCACGTTCGACCCTACCCCAGGGTCACATTCGAACCCAAGATATGGCACTACAAAATGATCTGAGGTTTTTCATGCTATCTGAAAATTCAAAAGATCAGAGCCTCTACAAAAGGGAGTGGCACAGGTCTTTTTCTACAAAGAGGCAGACTGTCTACAAAATGATTGGAACCCCACTGCAACCTCTCTACAAAAGGAGGGTCAGAATCAGCCATTGTAGGGGACCTAGGTTACCCCCTATTTGTAGTGGATATGGCAACGCCTATCCACTATAGCCATCATCAACCATAGCTTTCCTCCTATCAAGTAACATGAATCCACGATCTAAAATCATTTTTCCACGAAAATCAATGGCTTTCCACATCTTTGCTGGTTTGCCTCAGCATGATCGAACAGTGCACGAGGAATCATCATTGAACATAATTGATCATCATTCATCAGCCACGGTCAAAGGCCCATAAAATCTATTCACCGTAGTTCACCAACAAAAACCCATAGTGAACCAGAGTTAATAACCATAGAATCCACGACCACATAGTCAATTACCAAATTATGAGTAACCAATAATTGATCAACTAATATAGTCAATAATTAACCATGGTAAAGAACCAAATAGCTTATAATCAAATAGTTTATAACTATGTAGGCCATATAATTGATAGTCAATCACCGTGGCTATAAACCATATATAGGTACGCGTTCATTACCCAAATCAATCAATTCGTCCGATGGAAGTTGAGGCCACTGCATTGCTCGTTGCTGGTCTCTCACGTCCGTGCCGACGCCTCGGCGATATGCGGTTTGCATAGCAGGACTGCTGTAGCATAAAAATCATAAAACACTGCGTAGCAACAAACCAGTACTGGCCCCTATACACGAGTAACCTACAGGAGGAATACTTACGCAGGTTTGCTCATTGAGATGATCACTGGTACTGGTAGCACATTGAACTCGAGCCTCGGCATTGTGTCAACCATCGGCATCACAACGACGGTGAATCATACTGTCATATCCATCAAACTGTAAATTGATGATCAGACTTTCCCAATCACCATCAGTAAGCAATAATGATAATCAAGCACAATTCATCAGGAATTAGTCAAGCACCATTTGCTATTTTTGCCCATCATTCACTAAAGATTCTTCCTCCCGGCTCAGGCACACACTCGCGAGCCGGTGGCGCAAATGTCATGCTGCTTGTCTGACGGCAAACGAGCGATGAATGCAGGAGCGCATGGTTGGCTCATGGTGGAGTATTGATTGATGGTTGTCAGGTTGTCAAATGTCATTGTTGGTTCGTCGTGGTCATTGTTAAGCTTTGATTTTGTAGAGTCAAGAAAATCATCATTTCTGGTGGGTTGCAACCTTCATTAACAATGATTTTGGCGACTGATGCTTGATGCTTACTAGCTGGAAAATGATGGTTAAGGATGATTAGTAGTGGTTGGTCCATGACGCATAATGATTTGGAATGAGGGTGATGTGATTACTTTTGAGCGTGGACATCAAATTGTGAATGACTCATTGGTCATGATCAACTATCGTGAAGTATGATGAATTAAACTTTGTCGAGGAGGTACTTATGACGCGAATAAACCATGATTGAAAGTTTGAGAAAGCGGTTCAATATGATCAACGGTAGAGCTCAATCATCAGCACAACAATTCATATTCTTGGTGATAAGGTTCAATCATGGGTCACAATGGCCACAAATCCAGGCTGAAACTAAACCTGTAGTAAACCTGTGGCGGGCTACTATGGGATACCATAGTTTCTATCCCTGTGGGCAATAGAAACAAACGTGTGCAAATATATGGTGTCTATCTAATATTGTCTGTGTCTGCATGCGTATATATGCGAAAACGCTATCACGAGTAACACACTCAGCCACTTTGTTCACGGCTGGTTGAGTCGCAATGTCCTAGCATCCAGAGGAACCATTTTGCTTGGGTCAGCCACCCCTGCTGGTGGTTACCCCTCGAAGATCCAAATGCCCAATGATCGTTTAAGATTATTGCAACACGCCAGCTATCAGTAGTTGGTTTCTTCACCTATCTCCGGGCGTTTCTCAAAACAAGTCGTCCTTTCTATGGACCATTTCAGTACCAAATCATCCAGAACTTTGGGGTTCCCAAAAAGCCCTCAAGGTCAAGAAACCAGCAAGTTGTTTCTACCACTCGGGGGTCACTTTGTTGCCAAGTCCTTATCCTCCAATCTTCTTGCAGTTTCCCAGCTGGATCTGCCATGATCGGCCAGGACTTTTGGCAGTTGCCATCCCTAGGCTTCCAGTCACCATGAATCGTAGCAGGTAGCCACATAGTAGCCAACCAGCCCTCCGTTTTTTTTCAGACCGCCGAAGCGCAGGGCCACCCCCAATTACAACTAGTTGGTAGTTCTACCAGTTGCCAGCCCCTGTTTCATGATAACCAACCACTTCCCAGGCGGCACATATTGTCATGAAACACCGCTGCGCCGGCTGTACCTGGCCCGTGGGTTTGACATGTTGGTAGGCCTCAGCGACCGTCAAACTGAGGCAAGGCACCCAAATGCAAAGACGTGTAGTACGGGACGTGTGTGGATCATAACCAACCATCCAATATAGGCGTAGGTGAATTGATCATCTAGGGGATGATCGCCAGAGCACCAGGGTCTTGAGCCAAAGCCATGGGTGCGTGCGCGTTTGTATTTGATTGTTTTTGTAGGCCAGGTAGACCAGTGATACTTGAAAATGTGTGATACCTGTGCATGGACGTGTGAATGACCACCAAGTACTGAAGCAATAATGCAAGCCGTGTTACTAGCATGATGTGTGTGTGTGCCGAAAAGCCTTCTTGAGTCGGTTATATAGACCACCCATGTCCTCAAGTATGTTCACATCCTAGATAATCCTAGTTTGCAACTAGGTCTCCATGTCATGTCTCCTTCCGACCAGCACCCATTGAAGAGGTGTATAATATTGATTAATATTGCAGTTTCCTTTTGATGACCCAGTGCGCTCCGATACAAAGAGCATGGAAGAGCTACTTGGAAGGGATTGGATACAGTAATACAATGGACACTACATGGTTATGCGTCAACGTCCTTTACCCTTGGCGAACACCCCAAAAGTGACCTTTTCACTTGGCTAAAGGCCCCATCCCGGCCATTTGGCAAGAAGGGACCTGGAGTCGCAGTCAGCTAGTCAAACTAACTACGTCCCTACCGTCGGTTCTTCACCTTGCGGACTGCCACACGGGCAAGTCGACATCGCTCATCCCAAGGTTCAAGTGTTCTTCGTTGATCGCATTCCCATTGTGGCACATTACCACCCAGGTCAGGAAGTCGTCTGCCCTCATGGACAAACCTGTGTAAGTGCTCCACCACCTGTCGCTGTCGTTGATAAAAGGGTCGATGAGACAACCCCGTGTTTTGTGACATTTCGCCAAGCATGTACATGCTCTTCACACGTCCACGTACCACCGATGGTGCAAGTGTCTGGGGAACCAGTCCTTGCACCTGTCTGTACAAGTGAGAAACTGTCTCACTCTGTTCTGCCATAGTCACTTGGAATCTACAAGCATCTTGGTAACTCGAAATCCAGATGGACATCGTAACACCGTCAGAAGTTTTTCGTCTGACTGGCAAAAAGGTTCCCAGTTCAAGGATCACCCCCATAGCCACCTCCCACCAACTCAATCCTGGAGAAGAGTCAGCCGCCAGTACATCTGTGGGCCATCGACAACCCCTCAGAAATCGAACCATAGCCGCAGCCGTTTGCCATCCCCACGCACAATGCTGTAGAGCAGTATCATCTACCTCTGTGTCAAAACTGCAGCTAGGGTGGGGCTGCCATTCCTGCAACACCTGCATCGGGTTTTGAGCAGGGATCTGCAGCACCGGATTGAGTCGTGAACCCGGAACCATGGTCTGGGCCTTGGCCAAAGTCATCTGTAAATCCAGCACATACGTGTAGACTTTTTGCAATGCCAACGATTGGTGAGTAACTTGTTCAAAGAGGGTATCCGATTCTTGACTCAGCTGCGGCAACAAATATGCCGCCGTCTTCGCTTCTTCATCTGCCAGTTGATTGCCAAGGATCTTATACACTGTGTCAAAAGGCATAGTAGGATGTGGCTGCTGGTGTGCTTTGATTTTATGAACTGCCTGTTCTCCGGAGAATGCATGAAAAATTCTGAGTACTAGTGGAAAATGCGGATGATCAACGAAGTCATGAATGGATCGTGCCGTGGACCCCACCTCGAAAGCTGAGATTGCTACCTGGCTATCCGTCCAAATACTGCACCGTGGAAACTGCTCAATGATAAGAACTATGGCCGACAATTCCGCCGGGTGGATACCTTGTGGCCCTGAAAGCCTTGATTTCAACAAGGGAACCAAGGTGGATGGCATATCACCCGAAGAAAACCATTCCTGAACCTGGTGCCATCGTTCGGACTGGGAGTCTGCTAAGTCCACAATGATAGCAAAGCCTGAGTACCGCGTGGACGGTTCCTCCTGGTGAACTGAACTGCCATCTGTGAAAAACTGCAGGGTCTGGGTGTCTTGCAAGTTATGAAGAACATCCAATTCATGATCATCCCAAGTAATTTCCGGAATCATATGGTTCAACACAGGCAAAAAACTGCGGTCCGTATTCATGAATATCACCGGCCAGTCTATCCAACCCGGAAAGTCCTCACTAAGGGTTTGGACCGCCTCACCATGTCTATCACGTACCTGTTCCAGGGCTGGACATTCCAGCCACTTGTGGGGTTTCGTGTCAGCAGCCCCACACAGCGGACACAAGTGCCCGTCCGTCTCAACCCAATGCAGCTTCTGCTCTGCGGTCTGAAAGGCACATGCGATTTCCCGTAAAAGCAAGCGCTGGTGCCCGTCAGGGAACTTGGTCAGCACTTTCCATGTGAGATGAGGATCCATGGGTGGCAAATTGAAAAGGGATGTACGCATTGTATGATCAATGATGGCAGAGGAAAACCACGTTTGCACAATCCAGTGTTTGAAATCTCGAAATGGTGATTCCCACAACGACAAAAAGACATTTGGTCCGACTTGAATACTTCCTGAAGGAGACAGCACCCATCCCAGTAAGGCTAAATACTGTGCCAATACACCACTGGGACCCTTGATGGATCCCGGGTGGCATGTGTGTCTGGAAGCCCCGAGACAAAACTGCTCCCGTTGCAATGGTGTAGCTCTGACAAGCCACCGTCTACAAATCTTCAGCGATTGCAGAATGACAAACAGTTCAGGGTCCATCAGTTTGGGGTGTACCGCCATCATCACCATAACTGGAGACATAGACTTTGCAGAACTCTGAAGGATGGCCTCAGCAACATGTCTACGAAACTGGGTCAACTTGTCCTGGCTGATATACACTATCTCGGCGCCATGAAATGCCGCAGGATACACTGAAGCTTTAATGACATCCAGGGTGGTACTAAGGGGCCACTGGTTACATTTGATTCGCAGCAAGCGTTCTATGCCATCATCAAGCCGTTGTTGCTGTTGACCTAGACATGCAGGACCAGAGTAGTGCATTTGCAAACCCAAGTCTCTGGCTGTATGTTTCCTTGTCGGCAGAATGCCGGAATCCGAAAAACTTGCAACTGCCTGCTGGAGGAGTGGAGCACGGCTGGGACTTGAAAACCAAATCCATGTCTTCCGTGGATCTATCTGAAGTCGGGCCACCTGGCAGATGTCATTGGTGGCGCGAGCAATAGTCCCATGGTCACTGGGGGTGACCGTGGCCCAGCTCCAGTTATCTGCAAATGCACTAATCCAGACATCATCAGACTGCCAGGGGGTATTATAAACCCAAACTGCCGAGATGGCCACCATGATGACTACAGCAAGGGGGTCTCCCTCTGCACATCCGGTGGTCGTATCACTGAGTGGACTGACGTTACCCTGGATTTCCCAGCTGCGTTTAAGGACCTGCATAGCCTGCATCCACTGATTAGCCACGGCTAAGGGGCAACCAAACCGAATCAGAAGAAACTTGGCAAAGTGTCTCCGAATAAGATTGTAACATTTGACCAAATCAAGTGTGGTACCAGAACGGTGCTGTTTACAAAGAGCTTTCAGTTCTACCCACACCTGAGCATTGAATGCGGCCTGGGCCGCACATCGTTTGGGCAGAAACCCCGACACTGGTGTTGGGAGGATGCCTGCTAGAAATTGGAGCATCTTTGCTGTGGTGGTTTTAGCCCAAATGCGAAACAACTGCGGCAAAATCGTAATTGGTCTCACCTGAGAGGGAGCACAATCCCCAGACTGCTTCGGCATAGCCAAAGTGCGACCTATCATAAGGTGGGATGGCAAAACAGTCTCAGTAGAATGTATCAAATCAACCAATGGTGAAAGCAGCTTGGCTGGCAATTGTTGGAGTTCACATGCTCGAATGCCATCTACTCCCGGAGCGGAGTGGCTCTTGGTATCTGCTATGGCCTTAACCCACAGCTCTACGTCTGGTGTAGCATCTGGCAAGGTGGGGACGTGAGGAACCTGACGTACCAACTCCTGAAACGCTTGGACATCATCTTGGGATAATTCTTCTAAGGGATCATCTCTCTGCCAGAATCCCTGCCAATAGCCATTAAGCTGTTCAAAGATTTGTTCATGATCAACATGGTGGACATCTTGTGAGACCTCCACTTCCTCCTCCCAGTGAGGAACTTGTGTGTGAAGCTGGCATGTGATCGAGTGGCAATCATGGTGTTGAATCCAACCAACCAAATCATTTATCTTGACCGGAGTACCTAACTGAAAGCGGGATGGATTCGCTACCGCTATCGTAACTTCTGTCATGCGTGAATCAGACGGGGGAGAGGTGTCAATGAGGACGCCGTCCTCATGAATGGACGTGATGACTGATGCCAAGGGGGGTGGGCCTGATTTCTTGGCCGCTGCAAAAGCTTGTCTGGAACAATTCCAGGATGAATCTGTGTGCTTCTTGAGTGCCATCAACTTTCGTCTAACCTGACCATCTTGATATACCGCATCGTCCACTACATATTTAAACAATTGTTTGAGCAAATGCAAAAAAGTAGCCTGTGGTGTATATTGCGGGAGGGGGCCTATTTCCGGGATCATCTGTGCCCAACCAGCAAACGACGGCTGGACAGATTTGTCACGCAGGATGGCCTGCCATTCATGTTGAAGGGATGTCTGAAACATCTCCATTGTCCCATTCGCCTCATACTTGGCTACCCGAAAATACAATGACTGGATTCGACGAAGCTGTGTGATCATACGCTTTGTTCTGATGGCACATATCTCCCCAGGGGGGTCATAGTCACCATGACGTCCTGGTCTGACCTGCGAGTGAAAGGGGTGGAAGACTGCCCTACGAACCTTCCCTCGTCCTCGGAATCGCTTTGGGAGGGTCGCATGGAAATGAAGTTCAGGGGCATCATTGTGTTTGGTCTGAATGATGCCATCTATGAGATCTTCAATGTGTTCACACCACTGTTGGACCGATTGAGTTTGAGGTGGAAACACCTTGGTAGCAGCAGCTGCACTAACATCTTCCTCAGTGACATGCAAAGTGGTCCATGATCCTGGCAATTGCATACGGGTTACGCCCAGGGGCTTGTCTGGCAGCTGCAAATCAAACAAAACTACATCATGAGTGTCAAACACTCCATCTTTTGTAACCTCTACGGCTGTAACAAGTTGCGCAATTTGAGGATGAAGGATGGCTGTATCAGGAGCCGTCGCCTCACAGCAAGTGAACGGCATATCAGTACCATATAGTCTAGTGTACAGCTCTGCCAGGTGGCAATATCCCTGTCTATACAGCGTAGCAAAGGCTGGTGTGGAACTCACATCAACATTGAAATCCCCCAGAAAAATTGCAGGTATGGGGACTCGGTCAGCTCTAGTGATTGCTTCAAGGAACAAAGCATGGGACAACTCAGCTGCATCTGGCAATGATGGGTTAAATCCATAGATGGCAAGAACTTGTACAGGGGTGGGGCCTAAGCGGATGATCGAGTGTGCTATCCGGTGGTTGGGAGTCCAATTATCATGAACATCATGTCTACACGGGCGCACTGGCAATGCACTGGCCACTGCTGCGCCTCCTGCTTTGCCCCGTTGGCATTCTTGTCCATCAAGTCGTTGACGCTGCGGTTCCACAGGATCGGACCAGATGGTCCGGAGTTGCAAAGTTCTCAAGTGGGATCCAATTCGCTGTTGGGTTTCAAATGTCGCTGCTGTTTCTGACATGGCAATGATGTCACATTGGTATTCGTGACGCAGTATACCAAATTCATGCTGTTTATTCACAATCGATGTGGGATTACAAATTCCAAATCTGACGATCGAAGGTAGCTTGTAGCGTGTGGATGGCCCTGGATTCGTGGCCTCACCAACCCTGATGGCAACAAACTGGGAATGATTCTGTTGATTCTTGGGAATGACCGACGTGGCATGTGAATCAGGCAGGGTCTGATCATGTGACAAAGCCGTAGCTAAAAGGAACTGCCCGTGACAACACCGTGAATGGCACACAAAATGAAAAGCAAAACATCGACACAAAACTGCTGTGGTCAAGAATCGCAAATAGCAATGCACCAAAATGGGAAAGGTCATGGCAAAAGGGAACACAAAAGAGACTATGATCATACATGATAACGTCAACCGATAGATTTGTCCATGAGCTGGTCGCGGGAAATCAACACCTGGAGCAGCCTGCAGCTTCCACTGGGAAATCACAGGCTTGCTGAAGTGATGTCTGGCAGGAACTGGCACAGCGGACCCTGGATCCGCATCTTGGCAAAATTGGCCACTAAGCTCCCGTGCTATGCGGGCCACATTAAATGCAAAAAGGATTTGACTCACCAAGAAAATAAAGGAACTGACCGCCAACACCCGGCATGTAGTCCTTTCCCACTTGATGTTCATGTGTGAAGTTTGGCATCCCTCATCACGAGTCATGTCCCCTACTCGATGATATAAGAAGATCCCAAAGTATGCATCGGATGAGCTATTGCCATCCAGTGGTCTGCAACCAAACGAATTATGCTCTAATCTGTCCGTGACTTCATAAGACCATATTCTGCTGTTCCTCTTCCTCCCCTTTCCGTTTGACTTGCATCTGCTGACGAAAGAGGTCTTTCAGCTCGTTCAGATTGGTGTCAAGCTTAGTTGCCTGAGCAGTGAGAGCCTTTGTGACAGCACCTTCGATTTCTGATTTGACATTGGCCAAAGATGTGGCCACCATGGTTCTGGTCTCTGCATCACGTGTCTCCATGGCCGCAAAACCTGACGACTGGTTTTCAGCAAGGGACTGTGTCTGTTGGCTCAGCTGTTGCATGCTTTTCTCCAAGACTTCAATACGTTGTTCCTGAGTCTTGAATTGTGCAGCTATGGGTCCCTCAACCTGTCTCTGTGCGGAGATTGGTGCCCTGGACTGGAAAGGCGATGGAGTCGTAGGAGTATATCGTGCCCATGGATCTGATGCATCAACTGGGGAGGAATTCACCACTTTGTCAACCACATGTTTGGGAATGCGGGGTCCTGCAATCAATGCTCTGGCTGGCTGTTGGTTGCGTGCTGGTAACATGGTGGCTAGCAATGGTTGACCGTTGAAACATAGCAAACCATCTGGCGGAGGTGACTTGCAGGCCACAATCCATGCCTGAGCTCCGACTGCCTTGATAGGCTTGACCTCCCATGAGTTGTGCGCAGCCCATGTCTGAATGGTTGTGGCTGCACAACCATATGGCAACGGCTGAAGTCTGTATGTCAACGGCCCCCCTGTGTGAGTAGGTACATCTTCGGATGGCTTGACCACTTTCCAAGCTGCTTCGAACTTGTCCACAGGGAATCGCAAGCCCAGCCCTGATTTGCCCCTAATGAGTCCTGCACAACCAACTGTTCGTGTCGCAGTGGATGTGGCAGATGCAACATCCCCACCTGGCAGCCAAATGACCCTCCATTGATCACTGGGTCTACCTGCAGAATTCTTGGGGTTGGCAAAGATGCGTGAGAACCCCGTGGAAGCCAGAACTGTCATGACCTTGTCTGTTTGGATGGTGCAGTGAATTTGCACCGATTCCGCCAGTTCCTCATTGCAAGGCTTACCATTTGCTCTCAGGCTGCGACCCCACACTGCAACAATGGGGGAATCTGATCCATCCAAACCCATGATCTCCTTGAATCTTTGGGTGGTATTCTTCAAAATCGAAATCCATTCTGGCTCCGACCAATCAGAACGCCATGCTGTCAGGGCAACCACCTGACAATCTTGGACTGGGACGTCCTTCGCCGTTGATGTGGAAACTACGACTCGCCGCTCACCCAACTGGACCAATGACCCTGCAATGATAACCTTGCGGTCCAATGGGTCTTTGCAAGGCAAATTGATTGCTTGGTGGTGAAGAGCCGTGGAAATCTCTGTTTGTCCTATCACAAATATGGCCAGCTCGTCATGGGATATGGTTTGGTTTTCCCTCAACCATGGAATTGCCTGTTCAGCACTGACCATAACAACTCCAGTGGAGACAGCGGCAACCTGACTGATTTGTTTCGTGTCAGTTCCGTCTTGATTCTTCAGGTATCCTTCTTCAATTGTGTACAATTCAGGTTTGGGCACCTGTGGCGAAAGTCTTCGCTGTTTGTGTTGAGTAGCCATATTGACCCTCTTGGTGGCCGTGGTGACTGCATCTTTGGGAATCTGGATGTTACACTCCCTACACAGCTGCATGATCTGGTGAAAACGTCCCGCTCCTCCAGGAAGCTGTGCAATGGGACCCAGCCTTTTGTGTCCAGCTTTTTCCGCCAATGTGTCAGTCGTTGAGGATACCCAGGCAATATCAAAACCATTCTCCAACAGGGTAGCCGCAATGCTGTTTTTGGTTTGCACCTGAAGCATATCTTTGTTGCCACCTCCCCGAAGTGAGTGTCCAACATGTATGATGACAGCATCGGCATGATCTGCATGTTGAATTTCCCCAACTGGAGTGAGGTACCACATCTTTCCTTTGTGCAGAAGTCGAACCGTCATTTCTCCCAAAATCGGTTTGAGGGAGTGGTTGAGGATGCCCTCAAGTTGCTCTGGGGTGACGTCAAACACCAAATGGCCCTCCCACAGTGGTCTACCTTTGAGTTTGAAAACGCATGAGGTACCTCCTGGGGCTGGCAATGTGAGGTGGCGAAGCATGAATCTGGTGGCAAAACATCCAAGCATGTGGCGCAAAGCACTAGGTGGGACTGGACATTTCTTGGTCGTGGAAACAAACTGTACCCGGTATCCCCATTCTGTCAATTCCGCAACTGGCTGCAATTCCATCTGCCTCTGGACATCTTCGGGGATGATTTCTTGCCAGAACTGCTTCAACGTGTTGGATTCAACCTGTGGTGCATCCCCAACAATGGTGAGGCAAAAGGCAATTGGATCCCACTGGCATGAAAACATGACCTGACCCTGCATGGCGGCAAGCACAACTGAAGGCTGCAATGGTGTGTTGGTTCTGCTTTGGTTCCATGGAGTTGGCGTGAGCAAAATACCTGGCACGTACTGTTGATACTTTCCGATCTGTCCATATTGATCATGGATGTCTTCAGGTAATCCCCATTTCTTGACTTGCTCAACAAAGGGTGTTCCATCCTTCCATGCATATAAGGACAGAATTCCATCTTGGACATAGGCAACCGGGAGAGACCCAAAAGGATGTGCAGGTGGCTCAAACTCTGTGGTTTCCAACACAAAACGGTATTCACTTGGTGTTTCGTGGGCAAGCTCTTGTACAACCATGTTGCAGTTCCACAATCTGGTGAGGTCAGTCGGGTTCACATCATCAGCCGTCCAGAGTGAAAACATATCGTTGGGCAACTTGATTTGGACCTGGTGCATCGTGGCAAACGGTTGGGTCATGTCTCCTGCTTCTGACTGGGAAGGCACTGAAACCTGTGACATCGGTGCTGCCTGGACGTCCGTGGGTTCACAACTGGCTGCAAGGTCTTGCAACTTGACAAATCCTTTGGATGGGTGCCATGCTGAGTCAGTCGGAAGGGTACCTCTCTGCAGGACCTTGCACAAAGCTTGAATGGCTTCTTTGACCTGTGGTGGAAAGTGTTCCGTGCCATGCTCTGAAGCATAGTATCCATAATCAAACGCCCACAATTCCACATTCTGATTGGTCAGTCTACGGTGCCACAGTCGTTCAACACAAGACTCAACCGGAATCCTCATTGATTCATCAAGCAGTGCATTGATGCCATGTGCCAACATGATGAGTGCATGAGGAACTGAAATCTGGTTACCCTGCAATCGCCATGAGGTGGGAAGGTCAGTAACTGTGAACATCTTGTGGAAAACCACATGCGTCAGCGCGATTTCAACTGGGTGGAAATGTCTGATGATGGGTTGCATTGATTGCCCTGTCTTGAAGAAAAATCCGTGGTAGCCCTTCTGCTGAAGTTTCGCTTGGTCAATGGTGTGCTGGCTACCATACATGGCCATGCAAACTGGCAATGTGACCGATCCATCATGGCATCTTGATTGAAGAACCTTGTTTCCATCAGCCGCAAACTTGTGACGTGTGGATGGTGCCACAAATCTGCGTTGGGAGGCAATCTGCAGCACTGGTTCTGTTACACTCAGGGCATCTGTGATTTCTGGTGACCAAGCCAAAATGGAGCCAACTTCACATGGTGACCTGGACCTGCCTTGTGGCCATGGAATGAATCGAGGGATTGGATCAGCTGAGTCGGTCATACGAACTGCCATGCACAACCAACGTGGTCTGGATGCCCCCCCATAACGTGATGAGTCCAAAATTCCTTCCCAGTGAATGGCAAATCCGGCAGCTCGAAGCATCATGAGAACCAGTTGGCTATCGGGATGGGATTTGAAGCCTGGAACATTTTCCAACAGCAGTACTTTGACTCTCACCTTCTTGGCATGAAGGATTCCCTCCACAAAAAGCTGTCCTGATTCAGCCATCAGTCCAGACTGGCTGCCCGAGAAGGACCAACTCTGGCAGGGAGACGACATGGTCATGACATCTGGTTCCCAACATGATACTGGTTCAACCCAATGTTTGGATGCAATGTCTCCCCAAATCGCAAAATTGCAGCCGGATTGGAATGCATCACTTGGAATGGACTCGTTCCCATTCAGCACTGTTGCTTGGTGGGTGGCAGCAAAACACACAATGGCACTGAGCGAACAATCAATACCAATGGTTTGAATAGATGTATCATATTCATGGTTGAGAAATTCTGCAGCATAGGTCCAACCACCATGACCCCCGCAAAACATTTCCAACATGCGCACACCATCATGCCTTGAGACATTTCTTGGATGGATTGTCGATTGGTCATCAAAGACCCATTCCGTCTCATGGGTTGCTTTCGGGAATCGTTCAATCACATTGCAAAGCAACACCTTTCCATGTGGAATTTTCTTCACTGACGCACATTTGTTTTCCACTGTGGTGCTTGATCCCATGGGTCTGTCATTGCTGACAGGGACGTGACCTTCTTTGATCTGGGCAATGGTAGCTCCTTGGGGAATCCAGATATCCCCGGAGAGGATGTCAACCCCATCTGAGGAAGTTGTGGATTTCGCATCAATCATCAAATTGGTCCTTTCCTTAAACCAACCTGTTCCCAACTGACCAAAGCACTCATCAGACTCCCAACGAGCAGAGATCGTGTCATCGATACGTGTCAATCGAGAAAATGCCATGGCCCCTTTCGTGCACGGGTGTCAAAAGTGCTGCAAGCACGCCCCGGGCAGGCTAGAGCCAAATGCTTACCCCAAAAGTGACCAAATGTGACCGAAATGATGTTTGTGGAGACGTTCATCATCCGTCCTTCTCTGGAACTGTTGGCAAGCAATGGCCCATACCCATATTGACAAATGTCATCAAACAAAACATCGATATCTATCTCTTTTTGTCTCCAGTTCTTCTGGTTGTGAATCGTTCTTCACCACTCTGAACAATCATTGAGAAACAGTGGCAACCATTGATGCTGGGAACAACATTGCCCATGATTCAAAAGATAAGTCGTGAACCATCAACCAACCCCAACAAGTATCAAAGAGGCCAACCATTTACCATCATAGGCCATCATGTGTTTTCTTGGTTAGGGATGCATCTATGAAAAATTATTTTTGAACATTGTGGGCCCAAAAACCTTCAGATATACAGGATAACACCCAAGGATAATAAATGATGATAACCGCCAACCACCACTGAGCGCATGCTGAATAAGAGATTTCGGTGCGCACAATCGATTGTGAAATGCCATGAACCGCATGCTAGTTGCAGCTGGGTGGCACTCAATCGCATCTTCTCGGCCTCGGCCTTTCTTTGCGCCTCGGCCTTAGCGCGTCCATCGGCCGCCTTTGATCATTCACCCCCAGTGATGATGGCGTCGGTTGGGTGGCTCAGGGTTGTCAACTGATGGTTGGTTAGCTCATGGGTGCTTAGTGATTGACCGATGGTTCCTTGATGGCAGTTACTTCAGTCGTGGCTAATTGTGACAAATTAGGCGTCTTCAATGCCAAATCATGGTGAGTGGCTGTTGGCTCATGATAGTGAATGGTTCAAAAATTGCCTACTGATCAATGATGCTGGAAAATGCTGTGTAACGCTCAATCCCGGGAATGCCAATAGTGCATGAGGCCAGCCGATTAATTCATGGTTTGAATGAATCTATCCCGACGATATGGAATGATTGGAATATTCCTCCGAAGGAGAGGCCGCAGTTAGTGAATATCAGCCAATTCCCGGCCTCCTCCCGCATATTACAAAAACGACGCTTCGGGTAAAACCGGCATCTTCCCTTGCCAAAGTCTAGATCCTGCCAGCCGCCGGCGTGACTTTAAAATCATTTTCATCATCATCGTCATCATCATCATCATCATCATCATCATCTTCATCTTCATCACCGGCTGCATCGTCATCATGATCACGATCATTGTCTAACCCCTGGACCGTTGGCCCACCTGCTTTTCTAGTAGGAAATGTAGGGATTAAGATCCATAGAAGAATGCCATCTGATGCAACCAAAGAAGAATCCTTCAAGAAAAAAAGTAGGGCCTGACAAGTCAGTCATTTTCTTCAATTTCAAAACAAAATGCTCTAGAAAAATGGATGCTTTCATTATGGATGGTTTCCAAAATATGGAAAGTTAAATTTATTTACGGATCAGAGACATGCAAGTTTAACTTCTTTAGAGGTTCCGATTCCTAACAATAATGTTCAAAACAAATCACAACGCTGCCATATGCTGCCAATGTCATCCATGGTTGAAAATGACTATTGCTTCCATGTTGAGTGATGACATGCCTGGCCGACTTCCGTGCATTCCCCACACTGCTGCGAAAGGACACATATGACTTGAGATTCTCGTGAGAGGAAAGCATACGCTAGAGAATTATAAACATAGATAAATCATGATAAATCATGAAGCATTGGTCCTCCTACAAATCAGCTAGGTAAACATGGACAAACCATTGCATTGTGTTGCTGGGATCCTTGGATCTCACATACTGTGCGCGCATGTGCGCACTAGAAAACCAAAGACCACTAGAAAAATTGAGGCAAGTGGCGCGGACACCTTCCGCAATGTCCGCACAAAAAAAATAGGATCTGACACGTTCGAGACTTTCCAGAAGCTTGAGAAATAGGTTTTCTAGAAAAACAGGGCGGACATGTTTCAACACTTTCTCAATGTATCCCTAAAAATTCTCTAGAAAACAGTCTGCTTACACGGGGGTCGACCTCCTACTTTCCTGGAGGATACTCGCAATGGGATCCATCACATCCACTGTCTTCATCAAAACAATCAGCATCATCAACATCGTCATTTTGTATGATTGCGGCTGTGGTTTTGCCCACTAAGTGTCATCAGCAACCGCCGCTTTCGTTTTTCAACACGTTTCAACTCTGGGCACGCCATTGGCCAGATTTTCTTCAAGTTCCATTGCCATCGCTAAAAACATGAGGGTGGCGTCGCCTGATGGTCGCTGGCGGAAAACAATTTCCGATAATAAGTTTTCTAGTCATATTCCCATGGTGAAATATGCGCATGCCCGTTTCTTCGCTTCGGCCCACTGCAACGCATACACCTATGCATATTTTTTTCCTTTCCGGCTCGTGTTGTCCGGAGCTTCTCGAACGGCAACGGTGCAAGAATTGTAGGGACGTGGTCAACCCGCACACGCACCCCTTAATGGGACACCACCCCCGGGGACGTGGAGGAGCACAGCCGTAGTCACAATCACTTCTTCAATGGAAATTCCGATGAAATGAGCACTCTCGACATATTCACTCTGCAGATTTTGGTTTTTATTTTGTTTCATTCCAGAAGGACATTGTCTACCGGATTCAACGTCACCCCTTGAGTGAGAACAAACGCATGCCCGCATAGTAGCTGCACGTCATGTAGCAGCCAGGGGGCTGGTGGATTTAATGGCATCTAGAAACTCATAGTAGTTGCATGCCATAAAGCAGCCAAGGCAGCTGCTGGATTTAATGGCATCTAGAAACTCATAGTAGTTGCATGCCATGAAGCAGCCAAGGGGGCTGGTGGATTCAATGTCTTCCAACAAGATCATAGCAGTTATATGTCATGTAACCGGCAGGCGGGCTGGTTAATTTGAAAATTTGATGTCATCTAATTGGGTCATAGCAGTTGTATGTCAAGCAACGGCCAGGGGGCTGGTGGCTCCGATACATTCCGATGCCATCTGTAATACCATGTCCCATTTGTAGCATCATGTCTGCTATGTGCCTGGGCAAAGGCAGGGCGTTGCACCTTCAAAATTTGTTCAACCGGTGTTAGGAAAGGGTAGGTCCAAACGAATAAACCACCATTGTTTGCACAATAAATGGCTGGTGACTTAACATCCAGCATGGAGGCAGCTGCATCTGACATCAATGACCAACGTTGGCCAAAAATTGAGGAAACAAAACCAGCAAGAATCAACAACTACTTGCTAGTTGGTGGCGAAAGCGATTAAAAACAAACATTAGTTCATCAACCAACCATCCCAAATACTAGAAAACATGGAAAATGCCATCAAACCGTCAACTAGGCTACAGTAGTTGCACGCTGATCCAAGCAGTATCCAACGGGAAATCCACACCGGGTGCTCGCGAACATGGACCAACTGCCGGGCAAAGGGTGTGGGTCGGATATATGGTCGGATGTCGTGGCAATGTGCTACGTTGCTCAAAGTCATTGCCCAATAAGATCCCTGGTACTGTCAAAGCTCTATTCCCATGTCCGCCAGTTGGATGAGACTGAAACCATGGCTAGTTGATAGCTTCACGATTCTTCATAGCCCAATGTGGCAATGGCGTCACCATGTTTCACCATGTTTCACCGCTGAATTGAATGTCCATGAATCGTGCACTGCCAGTCAGAACTGCCCTCCCTACTGTTCCATACGATCCGTGAAGCGCGTCGCCACGGTAAACCCAGCAGTTACTCTTCCAGGTTGAGTGAAGAAGCCAACTGGGTGTATCTCAAACTAGGGGACCCCCCAGATCATCCATTTATAATCATTTATAATCATTTACAATATATTTATAATGATAAATCAACCATTTTTGGGGGTACGGCTATTTTAAGAAACCACCAACTGTCAGTGACCGTTGCTACTGACTGCCTGGATTACACACCAGCGCTGGTGGCTGCCAATAAGCCATCCTGAAGAATATTGGTCAATCAGGCCTTCTCTGCGGCCATGCTCACTCCACACGTGCATGGAAAAATGTGAGTTCATCAACCAACCATCCCAACTATTGGGAATGAAAATGTTCCAAACCACCAACCAGTAGCTGTTGAACCATCATTGCTGATTCGTATCCCCTACTGTTAGCCTGAAAACAACCACCAAGCAGAAAATGTTGGTTGCTGCCAGATAGCTGGTAGCCCCTGAAAACATAGGAAGTGCCATCACTTGGGCCCCTGCCAACGCAGCATCAGCCGCCAGCTTTTGCTGTTCTTGCGCGGGATTCACTGGAGCGCTTTTGGCCTCAGAGGAAGATCCGCTGGGCCAGATCTATAGTTGCTACAAGCGCCTGATAGTCTGTTTCGAGGGTTGCCGAAGTTACCTGAATTTTGAGCTCCTAGTTAGGTGTTGTGAATCATCATCATGGTCCTTAGCGTCAATCAATCTGTCAATATCCAATTTCTAGGCATGTTGATGCACGATATCCCATGGATTGATGAGGTTGGTTCACCAAAGCCATACTCTGGTGTGAAACGACCTTAGCTGAAGCATCATCTAATCAGCCGTATTTTCATGTATTTTCTATTGTGCGGCCATGTTGGGCCGAACAAACGCCGTCATAAGCACCGCTTTATGAAGGCATGATGGTAGTTGAACCCACCAACACATGCATGAGGGCTACACCAGAGGCAATTAGCTGACTCTCTCTCTCTCTCATGTTTCACCAACATATACCAACCAATAGCAGTAATTACTCCTTCATTGGTGGGATTGTTGGTGACTCTTTACCATAAACATGACCAATCTCAACTTTGGAAATTCAGTATGCTTTACCTTCACCTAGGCCCAGCATAACCAAACATTTAAGAAAGCAAAACTCATTGAACATTGGGCATCAAATGGCATCAAACCAAATGAACAAAAATGTGCTTTGGAGTTAAGCACCTCAACCATAAAGGAAAGAGCAAGGAGGATCCAAAAATCAACCAAAAAAGTCGGGATCAATTTCTCTCTCTGGATTTTGTTCCAGGAAAGTAGCTTATTAACAATCATTTATGGTGGTCTCTTGGCATTATTCCTGTATATAGCCCAGTTGGTTGAATTAAAAAAATCATCAAAATTAAACAAGTAAGCATCAAAAATCAACAGACTTCCCTGCTGAAAAATCATCCAAAATCAACCATGTCCATTTCCCCCGCTGAGAATCTGCAAGTTCCACGTGACCCTCCACTCGCCGCCGCGCTGGGATGCCCCAACGGCCGCCTACAGCGGTGAGACGGGCCAGGCTCTCCCAAGGAGTCAAAAATAGATACCATCTGGTTGCGCGGCAATATTCTATGAACATCATCTACTAGCCAATGAACGGGTCATGCATGACCAAAGAATGGTCAAAATTGGTTGCTGTTGGTGGTTGATGAGGTCGGAAATGGCTATGGAATGCTATGGATCAATATCAACAATGTCCCAAGAAAACCGAGAATGGCTGGGCTATGGCTCCCAACAGCTAGCGCTCCGGGTCAAGACATGGGCAGCCAGGGGCCGCCCCACAGGAGCATCACCTCTCAGTGCCGGTGTCGGGGCCTCTTCTCTGAGGTGCTCCGCACCGAACTTCTCCAGCTTTTCCCGCCAGGCTTTGGTGTATTCGTCCACCGCCTCAGGCAGGGACCCGGCAGGGCCCGACCCAGCTGGGTTGGAGGGTCTCCCATTGCAAAGGCATGGAAGGCGCCCACACCATCTGGGAGGACTGGGG
Organism: Symbiodinium kawagutii; assembly: GCA_009767595.1. NCBI lineage: Eukaryota > Dinophyceae > Suessiales > Symbiodiniaceae > Symbiodinium > Symbiodinium kawagutii. The sequence goes on along the minus strand of VSDK01008770.1, from coordinate 463,574 downwards.
CAGATCATTCCAACCGAATCCTTGGAACCCTGATGAGTCAACTGGAGAACCAGGATGATGGGTTCATCCTGTCCTCTACCAATGGAGCCGTAGTGTATATTCTGAACACACAACACCATAAGTCTATACTCCACACATATTACTATTTTCATATCCACACATATCCTTTATAGTTTGTGGTCGCTTTATGCGGAGTTTAATAGGCTCCCCCCATCTCATGGGCTGACAAATATGGGCAGCTACTACTTGGATGTGCAGTCGGGGCTGCCCCTGCGGCCATAAACGTCGCTAGTACGAAAGTCACAGGGATGCACACCCAAGAATCATTGACAATGAGTTCACCAACAATCAAACATGAGCTAAACATTCATTACCCTCCGGTAAACTCACCTGGAAATGTCATATCCACCATTTAGAGCCAATTATCTATCAAAAACATGTCATTCTTCACTTCCAGGATTTTCCAGGCTAGTTGCCCGGAATGCGTTGACCATCAACCAGTACCAGCCATGAGCCAACCAGGCTCCACCAGGTCTGTCTTGGTTCAGTACCGCAGGTTCACCGCGCTGCACCGCGGTGTAGCCACTCTCCTGTGAGCACAGGCGAGCCTCCAGCTCTTTGAGGTAAACTGGGGGTGGTTTCGATGGCGGTTTCTTCATGTGGATCTAATGGTGATGTTGGTTGATGATGATTGATGACTGATGGCCGATGGCTAGGAGATGCTAATAATTGCTAATAAATGTTGATAGCCTAGATGGTGCCCAATACCAACACTAGATGAGTGTTATAAAGGTTAAGCAAGAAATCTGCTCATGGTTAAGCTTTCCAGCGGGTGAACACTGGAAAATGGATTCATTTTAGATATCACCTGCGCTCGCTAAGGTGCCTCTGTATAGTTTCCTTGCGGGGGCCTTCGAGATCTCAAGAGAAGGCCCTTACCATCCCTTACCATTGTCGTACGAAACCAGCCAATAACTGCAGGAGAAGTGCATGGATCATCTCACTTCCGAATGCTTGACAAAAGAGAACTGATGCTAGGGATTGAGGCATACCCGGTAGCCAATGGTAGCCAACCACACTGGAAATCAGTTGCTTTCTGCGTCACTCTGTGGGTTTGGCTTGGTCAATGGCTTGTTTTCCGCCCGTTCCCGTTGCTTTCCACCTCTTTTTCCTGTTGTTCAGCTCGCTCTCGCTCTTCTCGTTCGATGCGAGCCTCGGTCGCTGGCGGCTGGGAGGTTTAGCCACACACAGCCAGCTGCTCCAACATGTTTCACGAAGCATGGGGCCCGGAACTGCTTGCGCCTTCCAACCATCATTCTGTCGCAGCATGTTGTGGCCATCCTGTTTCTTCTCTTCTCTCCGGGCTTGGTGGACAAGTGACGATGGCCAGTTTTCTTTGCTGGGTCAGGAATTCTCGGCGATCTGGATCGACCGCATTTTGCTGGCGTTGTTGCTCCTGCACAGTGGTCATTGTCATGGATGTCGTGGCAAGCGCTCCCATGCTGGGCCCCTAAACTGGCTTGGCTTCCCAGATTCTTTGGCGTCACAGCTAGGACCCACATCCAAGTGCACATAGAAGTTTGGCTGTCTGCACAGATCTAACTATAGTCAGTGCCCAGGAAAACCGGAGTGCGACATGATCTAAAGTTGAATCAAGAACAAGGCCGCGGGCCGTCAGAGATGGAAACTCTTGAGACACAAAAAACATTGGTAGGTCTTGGTAGTTGATACCAGCAAGTGGGGAAACGCAAAGCAACGTATAGCAACGCAAAGGGCCAAATGAAGAGCTGCACTGCTCAACACTTTCGCCAATCACTCCTGGAGGAACTCCCGCTTCGCTTTTTGCAATGCCTGGGCGCCAACGAGGAAACCAGTGGCATAGGCAATCAGGATGAACCAGTGGCTGGTCACTGGTCATCATCATCACGCGGGCAGACTCCAGCAGTCATGGTTTGATGGGGGGTGGCATGTGGAGGTGTGTAGCCTCATGCCACTTCTGCCACTAGCATATCATTTTCAACAATGAAATGTTTGTTTCACCGTGTCCATGGCATATCATGGTTACTACTGGTCAAGCATTGACAACCATTGTTCAACCATCGCTCAGTGTGCTCTGCACTATGGGGCCCTGGCCGGCAAACCACCTTCAGCCCAGGCAGCACTGGATGCGCGCTCCTCGCCGAGACGATGAACGTGATGCAGGTTGACTGATAGAACGCATGCCTTTTACAAGGCATGAGAATGGTTGATAGTAGGGATTCATAGGGGATAATCATCAACAAGAAGGGCTGTTTCTCAAGCCAGTTTGGGGTACCCCAAAGATTTGGATTGTCTGTTACTATTACCGCTACTTGGCGCTCCCCTATTTCGAGACAAACCTATGTGGAAAAATGATGCATGTGGATGGATGCAAACAAATCGCATTGGACCGATATGGTGGATAAAAAACAATATATAAATACATACATACATACATACATACATACATACATACATACATACATACATACATACATACATACATACATACATACATACATACATACATACATACATACATACATACATACACACACATATATATATATATATGTACATATAGATGTATATATGCTTCAAAAAGAATGTAAATATATCTATGAATAAAGATATATTAATTAAAACAAGAAAAAATATATATATATACATATGTATATGTATACATTTTTTTTGGATAGAGTCCCTCTGGCAGATTGTGGTGCGTTTAGCTGGCAATGACAAATCAAGAAGTACTGGCACGCTATCTAAGAGTTGTGGTACTTGGATTTTCCAAACATCGATCATATGTGCAGGTTTCCTGAAAAATCACTGGACTTCCTGCTTTCCTCCAGGTGTTCCTTGGGGTTCCTTGAATTTTCTGCCATTTTTCCCGAACAAAAGACCATTGCTACTCACCCTGGCTTGTCAGCACGCCGCTCCACAGGGAACACGGGCCGCTCATCCAGGTATCGAAGCCTGGAATGTGCCGGCGCAGTGGCGACTTATCATGAACCCTTAAAGTTTTTTCTTTAACCGGGACATCTCAGAGGATCGGCCCTACCAGGGTAAAGGGTTGATCAACGTTGTTATCAACCATGATCTTAGTGACTTATGATAGGTTAATGATTTAATGGATATCATGGATAGTTGATAGTCAATGGCGACTTCATATTCAGAGGCATCTGTGGCTAGTGGTGGTTAATCACTTCTGGTTGATTGTTATTGTTCTTGACCCTGATGAGTTCTTCATGATTAATTATTGGCAATGAATCCCAGTCACCAGCTTGTGACGATCAAGGTTGATTGACAATGACGTTGATTGTTATTGGTGGTTGGTGATGGCGGATGATCAACATTCCAAACCTTGATGCAGCCCGGTGACTTGAACTGGTCAAGATCCTATTCACTCTGCCCTTCGAAGCTTCGGAGCGCATGGGATCATGGCCATGTCTCGGTGTCTTAACTCATAACATCTCATAACCATCAGTTATCCAATTGTATGTGAACATCAAACAAATAACACACCCTTATTAACCCCCCGTCGTGAACCATTTTCATTGACCATCAATACATCATTCTTAACTACCAATAGACCCTTTTGACTATTATAATTTAAAATATAGGACATTATTAGCATTATTAACAATAAACTATGGTTGATAATAAATCATCATGAACCACCAATATCTCTCTCTCTCTCTCCAGCGCCATACTATACTATTATTTACTATCAACCGTCTAAACTGGCTACATAGATCCAGGTGTCACCAGCCCTGCACAACCGCCACTGCGTCGCCACCGCCCGTCAGCTTCTAATGGACCAAGCTCGCTTTCGACACAAACACGGCGGGGGTCTCTGGGTGAAATCATCCGGCCAAGGCACCCTGAAACTTGGCCCAGCTGGAAATTCCAAGCACCATTTTTGAAACGAGATTTTCCTGTGAGGTCTAGTGATGCAGTGTTCATTTTCCCAATGGCAAGATCTGATTTTGTGATCACCAGTTCATTGTGAGGATTGATTTTCCAGCGAAGCCAAGGGTTCAGCTCAAACTTTCGGGACGTCCGGCTGATAGTAGCCCGAATAGTTCATCCGGGTCCTTAACAAGGGCCAACGGCGTTGCACGACCAGAAAAACCATCTGTTTTAAAATAGGCTCACATTCCAGCTGCTTGATTTTCTCCAATTTGGGGCCTGATTCTTTGGAGAAAAGGCCAGAGAAATCAGGGTGTAGTGTAGCCCAAGCAACAGCGCATTCAACTTTTATCCTTCAACGAAAAAACAACAGGGAGAGAAACTGCACCCGATCCAAACTGTCATGCCAGGTGTCTGTTCACCACGTTCGCCACCCCCACAGGCCCGCACATAATCTGAGTGCCACTTTTCCGGCAGCAGCTGCAGGATGGGAACTTCGATGAACTCCGGCTCAGTGTGGTCTAATGCTTTGTCCTCAGATCTTTCACAGAGGGTGAGTGGTTAGAAACTTACAGTGAGGTGGGCAATCTGGGATTCCTGGGGTGTGAAAACTCATAAGTGGGGCAAAACCATTTCAGCATGCTTGGTTGCAACTGCTTTTCTAATACCTTGCCATCTAACTGGTTCCAACCACGCCTATGTTCAACATCCAATGGTCACCGTAGGATGGGCATGGATAACCTGCTGCAACCTCAGCAGTCCTGAGGCTGTGGTTTCCAGATTCAAGCTACTCCAGGATGTCATCAGCCCTAACCACACTAGGAGGATCGTCCCACTTAGGAAGTGCCTAGTGTACCATCCATGGTTCAGTCCCCAACTGCTGAGGTCGGTCCCATCACTTATTCCTGGAAATTAACTATAACCATGTTTACATTCACCACCAGGCGTGCGATGATCCTCCAACTATTTGCAGTTGAAGCTCTTCACCCTCCCAACCATGTCCACAAACCGCCCTAATTGACCCTGCTGGTAGGGCCTGAGTGCAGCTACAGAGTGACCCACCAATTCTTGGATAAATCCACAAGAGTCGTGACGGTGCAACAAGTTTCCCCGGTTACATCCCAGTCCCCAGCGCCACGCAGCGCCACGCAGCGCCACGCGTTTCCGCCACGGCTCAAAGCAGTCGATTTCCGGGAAGCGCTGCGCCTGGGTCTGTTGGAAGTCGCCCCTTGGATCCATGACCTCCTCCGGGGGGCCGCGGCACCTGGGATCGACGAAGTGAGCACGGCTGGGAAGCCAGGGGGGTCCCCTATGCAGATTTTTCCCAGGTCATGGAATTTCCAGCAGAAATTGTCATAGGGGAACCGAGTATGTTGATGATTCCGGGATTTCCAGCAGATTTTGGTTAGTGATTCTGAGATCGCTAAGATCATTGTTTAAATCAATAAAAGCAAATACCATGACCACAGGGATGGAAACTTGGAAAAGGGGAACTGCTCAATCACTATGGTTGGTTCCGCGATGGTTTCGACGGTTCTCGCCAGCCCTTGTACTTACATTCTCATTTAGTCTTATAATTTCACTGAAGTTATGGATGGTTTATCAATGCAACCATGGCCCTCTGTGGATGTATCACTAAAAATGGTTGATTTATGGCTCGCTGGCTGATGACTTATAACTTATACTTACTGGTAAAAACCAACCAGCGACTCAGAAACTAATTGCTCATCGTTCATTAAGCTAACAGTTGACAATCAAAATAAGCAAATCATCAATCAATGAATTAACATGCTACAATTTATCAAAACAATAGTGACTACACATTCATCATCATGAATTAAGCAGGGAAATCATCTAGTGGTGCAACCAGTGTTCCCCTACCTCCGCCCCAATGGTTTAGCAAAGCTGAACTTGGTCGCACCAGTGTTGGTGCAAATGGTTTTATGATGACAACCACATACCAACCACTGATCCACCACCACATAAACCATCAAAACGATCTGAATATGAACATTGGTCCCTGTTGATTTGTATATACTTGTTACATGGCTGTGGGTCAAAACCCTGTACCCCTGGTTCCCCTATCATTAACCATTGTTTCCCTTGTTGGTGGAAATCCCCCAGTAGCTGGTTGGTTAACTGCTTGACCAGCTCGCCATATCATCATCCACAAAGCCATCAACCACCAACAGGGCACCCACCCCCAGGGCAGCCACCCAGGGCACCACCCCCCAAGCTGCGCCAAGCGTCACCACGACGTGGTTCTGCCGCCATCGATGCACCTCGCAGCGCCAGCGGTTCTGCAGCACGTTGGCCACGTGCAGCGGATGACGCCGAGGACGCCAGGCACTGTCCTCCTCACCGGGCTCCAGGGTTCCACCTGGGACCAAGGGAAAACCAAGGGGGGTTAAGGAGGGGTTGGTCATGAGATTTTTGGGTGATTGGATGGGTGGTTTTGATGGGTAGTGATTGATTCATGGTTGATTTATGGTGGATTCATGGCTATTACAGCTAATGGTCTCACATAATTCTTTCCGAATGGTTAACTAAGTATTCAAGTACTAGCGAAGTAATGCCTGATGGTGGTCAATTAGTGCTTAGTTGATTCTAGTGATTGTGGATTGATACTGGTTAGTGGATCCTTGGCGATGGGGGAAATAGTAGGTGTATACGGGCAAGCCAACTGTCAGGAGCAATAACGATGGGTATTGATGGTTATTTATGGGTTCATGATGGTTGATTGGTGGATGATTGGTGGGTAATGATGGATACTGTAATGGTGCTAATGATCACTCATAATTAGGGAAATAGCCTGTGATGATTGATGACGGTTGGTGACTATGGTTTATGGTGCTCCATGGATCCTCAACCAAAAGAAAACCTGCAAGGGATACACCAGCTCTAATGAGCAACAGTGACCACTGATCATGATAGTTGATAACTAATGTTCATTGATGGCTGAGCATGGTGAATACAATAACTCTTACTAAGGGTTGCTGGTGGTTGACGATGCTGATTGATTTTTGATTGATGATCGCTCCAGTACTTGATTATTCATGATGACCTACTGTAGGCCGGCTGATAACGGTACGCCATGGTCTGCCCTCCTTCATGTCAACAGGCGGGGGAGGTGGGCATTTTCCTCAAGTCCCATGTTATTCACATTTTTTTCCTATCAAAATTCTTGAGGGGATGCGCATTTTACATTTCAGATTCATGTCCAAAGGCAGCCTTCGCAATTGGGACTGCGCAAAAAAAGTCACTACACGAGCCTATGTGAGGTGCAAGTAGCAATAAGTCGCAGTGTTCGCTCGCATGTGGACTAACATGGTATTGCCTGTCTACATTGACCTGCACCGGTTAGCACTGGTACCTCAGGCCCCAGTCGCAACAACGCCCCGTTGATAATGTGGTAGAGTGTAGTAGGGTAGTGATTACTGAATGGGCCATTGCCAACCACAGAACAGCTCCATATAACATTCTGCTTTATTGGCATTACTGCCACCAGTTAGGGGGGAACAACACATTGTTTATGGTTCTTTGGGACAGCGGTGAGGGTCATGGTATGGTTCCATATGGAAAGAAGAACTAGTGTGAAATAGCTGTTTCCTCAATTTCGGGCACCAACACGATTGGATTTCCACGGGTTTGCCACTTAGGATGGCGATTGTTTTTTGAATTGTTGGGTGCCCCGGTGCCCCTACTTGCAGACCCTGCCCACCATTGCCTACATCAATGAGACCCAGCAAAACACAAACCACTCGCAAGTTCATCATAGCTCCGTACCAGCCCCAAACAAATAGCCGGGTGGTTTGTTGTGGAATGTTTTGGATCTCCCAGTCTTGGTCTTCTTGACCCTGCGAAAAAAATTCCATTCCTTAGCATTCCATGGTAGCCTATCAAGCGCCAAATCTCCAGTGCATCTCACGGTGGTGCGCGCCTGGCACTGCTTCAGAGACAGGGTCTGGTCCCAAAACCACTTGACTCCATTGCCGACCTCCACACAACCGTGCGCAAGTTGGATCTGGGTCAGCATGATCCATTGCAGCCTCTCCCAAATATGGTGACTGATGGGGATTCATTGGATACTTGCAAAAATGGGGGGTTAAGAAGGGGTTAACCAACCATTTCTTAGTTACAAACTACTAGTGAAAATAAAAAATGTTTAAAACCACCAGCCAGTGATCATTACGATGCAGCAAACAGCCATGATTAATGGAATGCTACCTATGACCAGCTGCCAAAACAGGTGCCAAATCAAGGCCGTCTCCCGTTTATTTGTGGCGTGCTCCCGCAGAAATGAGCTTATCATGCCATCAACGAGCGGCAGTCAATCATTGTCGATACAATACATTATAGGGCCAGCATAAGTGCGCTAATCGTATGAATTGGCAAATCTGACCCAACCAAAAATATCCAAGACGGATCCTGTGGAAAAATATTATTAAAACCAAGGAAGGAGTCAACAAACATACCCTCGCCCTTGCCATTTCTCACCACGTTTCACCTGTAGTTTTACCAATGGTGCGGAAGTAGGCGAACTTCCCCACCAATGCGTGTTGCAGGTTTCGCCGCCGTTGGATGGGGCAATCCGGTGCGCAAATGTCCCGCAGCTCCGCTGGGCCGAGCATCTTGGAGTCTTCGCCGTCCTTGTTCAACCGAGGAGGACCATGGCCGGTGGTTTCGCGCCACTTGGCACCATGAATTGCTGATCTGTGATTAAGCGTCACTAGGTGTCACTAGTTACCAGTCATTGATCATGTGATGCACGGTACAATAACCACGACCAATGATAAACAATCATTGTGAAGTATCATGAGTGACTAGAGTCACAATTGGTCACAGTTAGCCATCATGAATTTTCAACCGTCGTCGACCATTCCCAAGCATCATCAAACATGACTAGGCCACTAGGCCAAACCAGTGGGTTGTTCTAAGCATCAGCAGTGGCCATCATCAAAAAAGCATTGGCAAGTGGCATCTTCACGGTAACGCCTTGCAGCCATGTGATGAAAAGTAATGCCACTCCGGATGTTCACAAGGCTTCCCATGCTGAATAACGAGTACACCAAACTATGCTGCACGTGTCTGACCAACACCAAAGTTACACCAGCAGTATACTTGCCAAAGTTGAATGACCCTAACAACGATGTCAACCACCTCACCATCTTGTAGAGTACTCCCCAACAAATGAGTTGATAGTGCTACACGCGCCTACTCTACAAGGAAGGCATTGGATGGGGTCCCACAACAATGACCTCTTGAGAACGGCACGACATCCCAACAATGCTCAGTTACTCAGGTCATTTTTGGATGGTTCACCTGGGCACCATGTTACGAGTACCACAAAGCTCTGAAAGAGATGTTGCCCCTCCTGTGCAACTGGCCAGTTGCAAGGTGGGGCCCCTGCAGTTATAACTTCGCTTACCCCCTCCAAGTGCATGGTAGTTGGCTCAGCCAAGTGAGGCCAATAGACTGCTGGAGCGATTAGGGGCCAACATTACCCAAGCTAAAACCCCAACTGCGCAGTCTCCTCATCACTTTGTCTGCTGTCTTCTTGCGCTTCTTCAAGCGCCAGCTCGTCCGCAAAAGCTTCTCGAGGATCAGGCATGGCATCCGTCAGTGGCCCACTGGCATACACGCCGGTGATGGCCAGCGGATGGGTCACCAGGAAAAGATAATCATCGGTGTCAAACATGGAGAAGTTGAAGTTGGGAAACCTGCGGTTGGAATTCTGATACTTCTGACCAGTCCAAACCTCAGCTTGCAGCAAAACGACAGTGTCGCTTTGTGCCGGGGGACCTGTAGAAGGGAATCAGCACTGGGGAAACCACTAGTGATATATCGCTTGGGGTACTGGAGTACCAGATGCTCATATTTCTACATGAGCTATGGATTTTCTTCATTGTCTGGCTCAGCTGACTTCAATTGACAGGTGTTTCTACCTCATTCTCCGGTCCCGTACTGTTTTTTTAATGGTACCCTCGTTCTCCAAAGCCGCAACGTTTGTTACCCTCGTTCTCCACTCCCGTACTGTTTTTTCAATGGTACCTCGTTCTCGAGGTGTTCCTACCTCGTTTTACATGCGAATTCCGGGTTTTCTGGAAAAAACATTTCCACGCGAAAGCTAACCAATTCATTTGTGGATAAAAGCTGTCGCTTGGTCGGAATGTTCACCCAGCGATTCTTGGCAATGACTGTGACATGCTCACAAATGTCCGTACTTAAGATGCGCATCTTCTCCACTAAAAGTCTGCCAATGCCCATGTACATGATGGAACTTTGGATGCTCCTAAGAACCCTGAAGCAAAAGTCAAATAAAGTGAAAAAGGGTCTACAAGAAAATGGTAGAACTACAAACCAAACGAGTAGCATATTCCTCCCGATTTCGAAGGAAGTCTCGGTCTGTGACATCTTCGTGCTTCCAACTGACTTTGGTCCACATGGCCTGCCACATTCAGACCGAAAGTGCTGAAGAGACCGCCTTCAAACACAGTTGACCAGGAAAGGATAGCTGATCCTCAACCAACGTCGACTTCAAAGCCACTTCATCAGTAATAACAGCTGAAGGTTTATCAATAACAGGTCAACAGTAATCTTTATTTAGGGAGGTTCCAAATATAACAAATGATAACAGGTTGATCGAGCAGCAGTGTAGCCACCATTAACCCTGCCATGCGGACAGAGATATCAACTGCACCATCCCAGGCCTACAGCTTCCCGAGTGAGGCTGGAGATGGGTCATCAATGGAGGTGTTCTGAGCCCAACAAATCGTCATGTTTGATGGGGATACCATGGGAATCCATGGGATACCAATGCTTTGGCATACTCACATTTCATGACAAGGGGTGCGGATGATCAGTTTACTATACTTTCCTATTGCGATACTCTTTTGGGAGGGCTCGGCTGTTGATTTCCGGGACAATAATACCAACAGCTGTTTGGATGTTACAACCCCGCGGAGAAAAAAATCAGTCAGTCAGCCAACCATTCCAAATACTGGACAAAAAAAACATTGAAATCATCAACAACAGATTAGATCAGATTAGCATGTTGCCCGCTACTTAGTTTACCATTCATTGACCAATGAGTAATCAAGATCACCCATATCTCCAGCTCATCCCTCCCGCCTGCGTTAAAATTTCAGCCATCCGGCGCACTGCCAGTTCCTTGGCCAAAGCCAACTTCGCCTGTGACCAGCTTCGTTGCGTGGCGATGTGCCGACGCACGTCGGGGTCTGGGATGCGGCTCAGCAGAAAGGCGTACCTGGGAAGGCGTCTGTGTCGCATAAACGGTTCTGATTAAGAATATGTTTACTGAACATGTTTACTTATTGTTGTTATGTTTTTTCACATGTTAGGTTTTTTCACATATTGATATGTTTACTTCCTGGGGGTCCGAATTGGAATAAATGTGAACATTTGTCAATGATTGTAAATGATGTAAATGATGTAAATGAGTGACTAAGAAATATTGTTTGAATGACTCTGAATGATTAAGTGTGAACAAGGAGTGATTATGACTGATCATGGAGTCTGATTAGTGAGTGTGTGTGGCTGTGAGTGATTGCGGTAGCTGCAATGCAAATTAAGATATTTGTGCAAAATATCAGCAAATCAGAACTTGCATATCTAGTCGAATGCGCGTGTTTATCGTTTTCAGGTGCGAGCCGTACAGCCAAAAATCGTTGGGGAACTTCCTAGGACACTTACCAAACTTCCAGGGGTCCCAGAACAAAAAGGAGATAGCAAAAGTCTGTCACATATCTACCTTTCATTACCTTTCTATCTCATGATTTCCCTATCAAATCCATATTTGACCAAGCCTCTACTTCAGCTCCAACAACGAACCAGCCCAACTTGTAAACCGAGGTACTCTTTGCTGTCGCTTCTGATCTTCCAGTTCCGAAGGTCAATGGCCCAATGAGCAACGTAGGGCACGTCATAGAACTGGAAGTGCTCCTCTGTTACCGCGGGCGGTTGCCTTGCAACCGCAGGTGTGCACGCGGTCTGATGTCCTGATCTCCAGTCAAGCTGCTGACAATCGGCAGAACCTGCAGCAGGCTGCTGCTTGAAGTCCCCCTTTTCCCCGGCATCCCTGGAAAATAAGGACCCCCTCGGCCCATGTAAGACCCCCTCCGCCCCCCCAAACCATAGGCAACTACTGATTAAGGGGTTCTGGGCAGGCTTTACTATGAAAGGACCAAATGACCTGACTGATGAAGATGGGTTTGTACACTAATAGTGTGACCCCTGAATCTTTGGCTTTCCCAAGATGGCCCCTGTGACATGATTTGGAGGTGCCAACATGTTTTGGACGACCCCAAGGGACGATGATGACAACGAACCGCCTTTCAAATATCAGTCACCACCCTTCCTTTATCCTTTAACGGCTCCAGTAGGTCGCCGCCAGTTCTTCCGGTCACTCCCATGGATGCTTCGTAGTGCCAACCCTGGAATAATAAACCCATAGCTTATTGATAGGGATCTAAATTATCAATTGACTTCCTGATGAGATAATCCGTTTGGCTGGATCAATGAGGAATTCTTTTCAGGTGCCCATCCTACTCCACAAGTAATCAGCTCTTTCAGCAGCCATGTTGTAACGGGATCAGCCGCCACAAGAGATGGTTCAGAACTATGGAAAGCCAAGCGCCTATGATCATTAGTAGTCATAGTTCCATTAGTAGCCATAGTTGCCTATGATCATTAGTGCCTATGATCATTAGTATAGTAATTACCATTGTTTGATGGACACTTGGGCCATATTTGGTAGCTGCCTTTGGGGGCCTTGACCCCTCCAACCACACAGCCAGGGCACAATAGGCACGGACCTTGCAGCGGCCACACACGGTCTTCGAGGCATCTCCGCACCAGGCGCAGCGCGGCAAACTCGCAGATTCGCACGCCGGGGCTGGGCCCAGAGGGATGTCCACCCGCCCCATGCGGCCGGTGGCAGCCACCCGGAGCTCGGATGCTGAGCAAAAGCTGCGAGTGCGCAGCGCTTGTGTCCTTGACCAAGCTCTGGTTGATTCAAGCTGACAGGTGCAAGCACCTTGAAGAACCAACATGAGCCAACCAAACAAACCACTATCAACCAACCAACCAACCAAACAAACAAACCACTATCAACCAACTATCCCAAGGTCATACTTCAGCCGGTACCCCGTAACCCGAGCACTGAGGTTCCCAAACGATGGCAGTGCATTGACCTTGGAGCTGGTCACAGCCATGGTCATCAAGCGCGTTGCAATGGTAGGGGCGTATGAACGCCCTGCCATTGAGGTCATGGGCTGTTAGTGAACGATTGCACTTACATCACTTACCCAAGCTGGTAGATCACCCATAGACATCCATCGATGCCCATTCCCATGGAGACCCCAACCATCCGCAGTGCAGATCACTTCCATCAAGGACAGCTTTGGCAGGACCAATGGTTCTCTCACTACCGAAAAACCATGGCAGATTTGGCGCTTTCGATTTTCTGAGTGGTCAACTTTTAGACAAAAGTGCCACTGACCCGAAGTCTCCAGGAACCCTGCTAGCCGCTTGCGATAGTGCTCAATGTTGCGAACACCTGGAAGGAAGGACTGGCTGAACTGGCTGGGAGTAACCTTGGGCTTGGCCTCTCGTGCCTTAAAGGGGTGTGCATGAACTGCTGGCCATCCCCCACCTGCCCAGTTTCCCTTGTCAAAACCTTCTGCTTCTATCGGGAACCGGGGCATCTGAGGGTATGAGCGGTATGAGCAATTTACGGAGAACCCACATTACATCATCACATCAATTTGTGAAGCATGTGTACCAAACCAGTTCATGCACAACCCAATATAATGCCATGAATTGGTGCTAAGTGCTAAGACATGTCAATTACACAATATATCAGTTAGCTCAGTGGGTTTTACTGTTGGTGGAGTCAGGTCTGGAGCCATGCCCCAACAGCATCGCCTTGCTGTAGCTGGCAGCTGGTGCGGGAGCTGCTACTTCCATTTTGGGTGCTCACCTTCATAGCCTACACGTCAGCTAAATCAATCACGCCAAATATGGCAAGGAGTCGGTGGCATCACGTCTTTCTAACAAATCGGATCCCTAGAATTAATAAGGAACCTTAGTACTTTAAGTTGCCACCGGCCATGACCATTTTTGGGCTGGTGTCCATGCGCGGTGCACCCTCCATGATTGGTATCGACATGATCTGCCGTAGGGAGGCCTCTACCGGCGCCACCTGCAGCGCAGTTCCGTTCTCGGCGCCTGGGTTTCCGTGATAGCGCAGGATCTTCAACTCCGAAGGCCTGGGATCTATCTCCAAGCATCGTCAGCATTGTCAGCAGCCAAGATTTGCCAACCCATGGGGGTGTCCTAACCCATTGGGAGTTGATTTGGTACCATTAAGGGTTCCTAACAGATGATGTCATCATAAAACAAGCAACCAGCCGAAGTAAAGAAGCAAACCAGCCATCGTCATCCATCGGCAACATCCAACAACCCCAGCGACAGAATAAGAGGGGGAAGAGCAGGATGACGGCTGCATATGGTTGCTGATTGATTGTTGTCACCTGCTTAGTTGATGTCAGGGGCCCAACTTTTCAGATCATGCGACGTATTGTATACTTGATTAAGCGTAGTATGTTTCATGGTAATGGTGGGATATCAATAGTTCAAACACCATGCCAAACTTGCAAGAAACATGGCTATTGAAACAGTGGTGCTGTCAAATATTGCAGTAACAATTTCACACCAATTAACCAAATCATCGAAACACATCATGATCAAATCATGTTTTGCCTTCCATTATTGTCATGGAATATTTGTGACGGCTATCGGTCAATAGCCTGCATCCCTGGTGAGCACCGCATACATTACCACACTAGTCGAACTGTTGGGTTGTTCATCTATCCATGCTTGAGAGATTAGAGATGACCCATGGCTGTATCACTATGTAATATGCATCACTACATCTGTCTAATACTCTTTGGAAACGAACCTGGCTGGATAGTGGCTCTTGATGAGCAAGTTAGTGATTATCAATAATGAGCATGCTGCATGCAATTCTGGCAATATCATTATCCAAAAAACAAACCAACGAGTTGATGGCTAGTGATGATTAATGAGCTGATGGCTGGGTGCAATCCAGTGCAGAATTGGAGCGACTCATCATAGGGTAAAAACCATGAGCCATCAGTTGATGGTTGTTAGGCGGCATTCATCATCATTGACCGCAACTATCCATTACCATTCATAGCAATTCTCTCGCTGGCTTTTCATCGCCATCATTCGTTCTTGACGGTTGATCACTATTTACCATCGGTTGGTTGATTGGCTGTTTGGTTGGTTCGTTCGTCGGTTATTTGGTCTATTGGCATTTTAATCACCGATCAACTACCGTAGCAGTTGAACATCAATTGACCATCAACCAAGATGCCAAGCGTCAATCAACCATCGTTAATCCTTTTTGACAGTAGCACTTTCTGCCCTCTACCCATGATCAACGACGATTCAAAGCCATTATTAATCATTCTTGCCCCCCATGATTAGCTAACCGGCTAGCCCATTAAGGGTCCCTATTGGCTTCAAACAAGTCAGCATCAACTTTTCGTGGCGCCCACTGGTCGGCCACCCGCTCGAGATTAGCCAAGTAGCAGTTCCTTCCAGAACTCCACAACGCCCTCCGTGGCTTCAATGGCATTTTGCCTCAGCTCTCCATTGGAATCTGGTCAGTGATGCTCAACAACCATAAGGGTACACTGATTACCAAGCTCTCCATTGGAATCAATACTCATCAGGATGCATCAGAATTGCTACTCTGGTTGATGGTTTAGCCACCCCTGTGAAAAAAATACTTGTCAACCAAGCATTTGTTAATAAGTGGTAGGGAAAATTAAAATGTTTGCAACCACCAGCCAGATTGACATTGATTAAGCATCGTTCACCAGTTTACAAACCATTAGCCAGTCATGTGGTTGGTGGGTGCAATCCATCTTAAAATGGTATGACAACAGCAAACCACCGGATGGCGACGTCCAGGCTCCCTACGAGACGTCCAAATTTTCCAAACCTGGCAGCAACTCGAAGCATGAACTTGTTGATAAACTGATGGAAATAATTGGTCATCCTATGGCCAGTTCACACACATGCATGAGCCACGTGCATAAACCACGTGTGCACTTTTACACCTGGGTTTGGATAGGCAAATAAATGGTTGATGGGCATTTTCCTGGTTCATCAAGGCTTTTAATGATTGATAATGGTTGGTTGATAAGTCAGTGGGTGTGACAATGTGAGTAATGGTTGGTGCTGTTTCTGCTGGGTATCATGGTCACTGATGGCTGTGAGTGGTTAATAAACTGGTTCATCATAGGGGATGATGGGTCTGTGGCAGAACCCCTGGGGCTGACGATGGATACCCAACAGGTCAGCAGCACATGGCAATGACTTCAGCTCCTCCAAGTCCTCCAAGGAAGCCAAGGCATTATCTACGGATGCAGAAAGAGGTACCTACGGATGTCTGTTCGAAATACGGCATGCAATTGCACCTATGTAAAAAAATGTGCACTTAATCACTTATATATATATATATATATAATAGAAATAAGCGCGTAAAAAATGCATATTATGTATGTAAAAGTGTGATCTAAAATGGCAATATTATCCAACCATCTAATTATCTGCTGCATGTGAAGGTATAGTCTAATTGGAGGTATTGATGCAAATGTAGACAAGAATCTAAACCCATCAAACCCCACTCCCAGCAGGAAGCGCTTGATGATGGGGGAAGCGTTGGCAACCCCTAATCTCCGCACAATACTACTGGCTGATTTTAACTATCTACACAATGTAACGAGGCCAATACGTCCACCTAGGCAGACATGGCATCACCCCTTCCCCCTTGTTGTATCCCCATGGTGCCATGCCCACGCCAAACCAAGCGGCTTCGCCACATTCAGGTGCTGGAGTTGCGTGAGGTGGGACCTCGGCCACGTCAACTGCCGTTTCGCAACCCCTGGAAATGATGGATCCTGCGATCGATCAATGGTTGGGGGGCACAACCGGAAGCCGGACCTTCCCCACAGGCCCAAAAAACTTCGGAGCAGATCAGGAGCCTCAACTGTTAACAGGGGCCGCCAAGCTGAAGAAATGGTGAACACCGAACTTGAAGCTAACTATATTGAAGCTAACTAAATCAACCAACTGCTATATTGAAGCTAACTAAATCATGGTTCTGCCAGCTGTTACATTGAAGCTGATTAAATCACCCACCGAGCTTTGCTTTAAGCCAACGTATGGCTCTGGCTCCTGGACATCTAGAGATGGGTACCTGTGGCTACCCTCCAACTCTTCACATCCGAAAGACATGACCATAGATTGATCAGCCTGCTGTTTAGATGTCCCTTTGTTGGATGGTTATGACCTGTAAGCCCATAGCCATTGTAAACCCACCTTGCCAGCTCCAACTATCCACTGACCTTTTCGGTGAACTGCTCCAACATGGAGTTCCGACAGGAATGGAGTCAAATCATGTTAAATCCTTGGCCATCTTGACCATTGTGTAGGATGTTTAGATGTTTAGATGGAGTAAATGTTGAAGGTCAGGATGAATCTTGGTTTGGATGTTTAGATGGAGTCACAATCATTTTCATCTTGACCTTCATTTTGAGCCCATCTAAACCCGTGAGCTCCAAAATTAGACCAACACATCCTAGAAACGGTCCAACGGAGGTCCCCTTTATGACCCTTTAACCAAAGCTTCCTCAAAAACAGAACGGTTTGAACATCATGGGTTTTGATGAAGCCCTCCGTTTTTGCCTGTGACCTTACAACTCCCTAGGATCGACGGCTATACTGGCTGCACTGATGGTTCATAATGGCTCATGACGGTAAATAATCCACACACTCCATGGTGCTCCCATATTTACCTCCACCTATCAGATAATCCAAATGTAGGCAAACATTCCATACATGGAGTGTTTGGGCAATGGTTCCTCATGTATTTTCGTTGCATACGTTGCGCAGCCAATCACCCCAGTCGTCAATCTCTTGCAGTCGCAAGCGACAGATTGCTCAAAGACCTGGCAATCGATCCGGGTGAGCCGCAGCCTATCAACGGCTGGATGGATTACCCAATGATTGATTGATTTCAATGGCTATTCAGATATCTGTCGTTAAAAATGCTCCTGGCACTAATGTTTACAATCAGTTGCAGGTATTGAATTAATAGTGGTTCAAAAAGGGGTGACTGAATGACTAATGATTAGGGTAACATGGGAAAACCATACCGCCCGAAGACCGTTCCTTGTTGAATTGAACCCATGCCACCTATATGTTTGGTCACCCCAACAGTGGTTGAACCAAGTGCGCCGGGCTGGAATCATGACTCTATGCCCGGACTGAGGCCTAGTGGCGAGGGTACATGAATCATGGCTGCCTGATAATGCAATTCCTGCACCACTAGAGGCACCGCATACCTTGCCAGGTGATGACAGATCCATGATAACAATTGCTGAACCTTCAAGCTGTTGGGCGTGACATGATTGGAATTCCTGGGTAACCAAGCACTTTACGCCTTTTATAGCCAACGCCCTTGTACCACCAACATCCACCAACCACCCGCCCTTACACCATTATGACCACATCACCAACACCAAATACAACCTCAGGTGCTACTCCATCCGGTGCCCGGTGGTGGCCGGCCCGGCTTCGCCTGATTGCATTGAACTCCAAGTTGAGCTGCCGCAGTTCCACGTTGGAAGTCAAGTTTTCGATGCACCTGGTGTATGGTTCCACGGATGGCATCATGGATCATTCAGGGCACATTCCATGGTCAATCAGCCATACTTCAGGACCATGGTTGCAATATGTTGCAATGATAATCATAACTGACAACCACCGTATGCGAGAGTGAATAACCACCCGGTTCGCGCTGTCGATCTTATTGAAGAGTCTGCTTGCCAATCAACCATCCTAATTGGTGAAAATCAAAAAATGTAAAGCAAACCACAAACTAATATCAACTAATCATAATTCAATCTAATGACAAACCAACTAATCATAATCTCTCCCTTCAGATCCCGTGACACCCCCTGGCCCTCCGGCGCACCTGATGCGGTTGCCCTCGATGTGAAGGCTCCTGAGGTCCTTCATGCACTGCAGACCTCGAGATGAGCGCCATCAGCTGCTCTGCTGTGCTCGAGATGAGTCACCTTTCACTGGTTGAGCAGCTTGCGCTACAATTCAATGGTTAGTCGTGGTTAAGAATGGTTATATATGTGGTTAATAATTGCCATAATGGCTAATGATGATCATTAACTGGTTGGTGGTTTGAATCCCTATATGAAAAATATGTTCGTCAACCAACCAATTGTTAGTGATTAATAGGGGAAATGAAAAATGCTTAAAACCACCAACCAGCAATGTATGGTATGTATGGCATGTTTACCGACACAATTGGGTTCTTTCAAAAGTAAAGGATAGCTTCGATGGGTAAATGTGCCAGCCCCATACATGCCATGAAGCATCTGTGTTTGTGAAAGTCCTTGGGGAAACCGCGGAAAAACTGCTGCAGGTGGTGATCGACAGCCCTTGGGGAGCGAGCCATCGATCTTTTCGATGTTGTTGCTGCCCAAGTACAGGGCCTCAGCAGCGCCCATGTTCGATGAAACAAAGGTCGCAGTCAGGGGATGCAGCAGTGCCAACTTCCAATGGAAATCGTCCCATGTGGGAAGTGATTGACGTGACAAATACATGAGATTCATGTAGTGTGCGTGTGTGTGATGTGCACGTGAATGCATTATATTACTAATGTACTGATGGATGGCAAGTTGGACATGTTGGGGGCACACCGCACCACTTTTCCACCCCAAAACTTTCGAGCTCCTGCCCAAAAAACCCGATGTTTTTTTTCGAGGGGCAACGAGCAGCACAATCAATTACACAAACATACTCGAGCACCCATTCCATGATACACCATACAAATTGCGTCTGCATCAATGTTCATCACATTTTCATCCACTATCATCATATGTTCATACATTTTCATCACATGTTTCATCCACTGAAGACGCACACGTGCCGCGGTGTCTCCCAGGAGCTAAGCGGTCGTCGGTTCACCGCTTGGCATCTCCGTGGAGCCCCGAGCTCTCGGCTCGCACGTTGACGTAGGCGTCCAGGCCTTCGATGGTCTCAAAGCCTGGCTGCCCCAGGTGCTCGACACGGAACATGACCTGGATCCTATGTGGGGATACCTGGTGATATCTATAGGGATATCTGGTGATATCTATAGGGATATCTGGTGATATCTATATAGGGATATCTGGTGATATCTGGTGATATCTGGTGATATCTAGGATTATCTAGGGATTCAGGGGATGATTCGTAATTGTTTCTGCGCTAAGAAGGTGTATTTCCAGAAGGGTGGAGCCGCGCCTTTGTAGTTCAAATAGAGCTGCGTGTTCAAATGCGGCGGCGCCCTAGGCAGTCAGCTGCAGTGAGCATGGCAGCAAGAGTCCAAGAGAGATTTTTAGTGGTAGATCTGGTAGATCCAAACTCCAAACAGCTATATTTTCTTGCAGCTATTTATTGATCAGCCAAAACGTTGGAGCACTTAAGATCTGGACCTACTAGGAAACCATACTAAACCATAGGAAACCCATGGAAACCATACAAAAATCCCTATGACCCTGGGCAAAGCAGACGGTCCGTCATCCTCAGGGTCCTGGCCACATGGAACGTTCCTTGCAAACCTCCAAGACCGACTCAGCGGACATTCGTTTCACATGTCGGCGCCTGCAGGTGAGCCATGGGGTCCATCCCAAGGTGCTGTTGAACTCCATGGGTGATGATAAAAACTGGTAACTACAATTGTCCATGATGACTTAACATGACTTAACTAACACATTGGCCATAACAACCGAGTTTCAGCCGGCCACTCATTTCAACTGATTCTGGCGAATTGGATTAGCAACCCCTATGATCCCCCATGTAACTATAGTTGGCATCGTGCTCGTGCCACCAAGTTCACCAAGTGACACGGCAAGGAAACCGGTGCATTTAAAATCCCAAGCAGTCTTGGAGGCGCGTGTGACAACGCTTGGGCTTTGAATATCCCAAAAAGTTCAGGTTCATTAGTTGGTGATTATAAGATATTGTAAGTCTGTTGAAAAATATTTGCCAACCAACTGTTTTCTAACAATTACTAGGGAAAAAAATGGCTCACCAACCAATTCTGTGCTTGTTTTTAAAGATGCCCAAACTCTTCTCGAAGCTCCATGGCTGAGGAAACTACCTGGCTGACGAAATGGCTACCGACATGCGTTCTGAAGCTCAGCCGCAAGGGCCCAGCAACCACTTTCCAGGTGTGCCCCCGAGGCCTCTCGCTGCCATCGTCTGCCTGAGCGCGGGGTGACAAGGGTGACAATGAAATGGTCAGCATATCGCAGGATGCATCTAACAATGGTCAATAATGGTTGTATGAATGATTCAGATTGCCAATCCAGCAGTTATCTGGTAGATGAAATCAATCAGCTATGATCAAGTCGCTGGTTCAAGAGTGGTGGATGAACGATGATGAACGTGGACGACCTTGTCAGTAATGCTCCACCGTTAATGATGGTGAACAAGCTTGTCACTCATGGTTGATCATAGGCCACAGGGGACACCTACCAAAGCGAACAACATCACCAGGTGCGGTCAAGCTGCTTGGGGCTTGGAAAACCATCACGAGCATCATCTCACCATCATTACTTCTGCAATCATCAAAACAAGCCATATCTTAGTACGGAACAAGCAGTGATCATCATGGTGATCATCATCATGGTCTTTGAAAAAATCAAGACCAACATCTTAAATCATCACCATGAATGTCACATCAACATCATCAACATCAGCATTCTTTACAATCAACAACACCATGTGGCTTTCTCTCGCTGTCCTTTTCCATTTTTTCGGGCAGGCGAGGTCGCATTTCTGCCCTGAATCCCAGCAGTGGGATTCAGGACCAAACCGCACCTGAGACCTAGGGATTTCTTCGTAACATTTACACATTGGAGCCATGAAAAGCTGCTGGTGCTTGGCATAGGGGACCTATATTATAGCAGTTTTCTGCGACTCTTGGGATCTATCAGTTCGAAGTCTGAAGGTGGAACTTGTCAGTAGAGCTTAGCTAAACACAAATAGTCATGGTTAATTTTATAGCGGTAAATAATGATTCAGGATTCATGCTAGACATTAGTTAACATGGCTAACATATGCCAACAAAGGATGATCAGGAGCATCATGGTGAACCAAGTTCGCATGCTCGACATGACAATAGAATAGAAAATAAATGATAGGATACTACTTGCATACTGTATACTACATGTATACCTACAGTTGGGATGGCCTGAATGGCCATTTTCCTACCCGCCATGTTGGCTGGGGGCGATTTTTTCATGGCTCGTGGCTACGTAGGGGCGCATCCTCGAGTGCTGCACTGACAATCTCCACCAGCTGACTGACTTTGAGATCCACCGAGCGCCGCTCTGAGTTCCAGTGCTTGGCCTCGCGCTCCAGATCCATGACACGCTTGGCCCACCAGTTCTCAGCCTCGCCGGCGCTCGAGTGCAAGAGAGCATCCCTTTCTTTCTGCAGGTTCTCCAGCTTCTGCTGCAGCTCAAGTTCTCTTTGCTTGGCAATCTTGAGCTGAGAATCTCGCTTTTTCAGCTGCTCCCGAAGCATGTCAGATTCCATGCGTGACAAGCCCTGGCCACCCGCACCTAAGGCCGAAATGGCGGCTGCAGCG
>VSDK01008770.1:410184-437865 GCA_009767595.1 Symbiodinium kawagutii | reverse complement strand
TGAGGTCCGGCAGCCACCAGCAGGCATACATGATCGTGGTTGAGGTCCGGCAAGCGAAGGAGGAGAAGAAGGAGAAGGAGGAGGAGGAGAAGGAGGAGGAGGAGAAGAAGTCAACTCTGATAAAATCTAACAACTCTCACCTGACAGGTGGGGAAAAAACTGCATGTATTTATGATAATCAAATATAAATTGATCAAATAAAGTATGTGTATATAAATGCACGCCGACACTGGCATGATCTACCCGAATCTACTCTACCCTCTCATCCCTCGCAACCTTCCACCAATCCTTGAGTGCTGAGTGCCGGGCCAGCGCCGTCATGGAGAAAAGCAGAGTGCCACGGACGGAGTTCCCAAATGACTCGGCTTGATAAGGGTTGATCCATCTCTGGCTGATGATCCCCAGTACCCGGGTACCCTGGGGGGTCAGCAGCTATGAACCTTCAGAGTTTATGCCCAGCTAGTCTTGCGTGACCTGAGCAAGCGGTTATTTGATAGTGCCTCTTAACGATTCTGGGTTTTGTTTGGTTTTCTGATGTTTTCTGTGTGTCTCCCTATCTCTCTCATCTCTCCCTGTCCCTGTGGGCACAATACTGCACACATGATATGGACCCATACTTCTTCAGCACAACTACCGTGCCAAAAGCCGCGGAAGTTGGCACTGCAAGCAATCAGTGCCATCCCACTGGGTGGCTCAACTTGACTCAGCCCAGCTCAACATGTGTACCTCCAAGCGATTGCAAATTCCTCTGAGAAAAATATCATGCGGTTGGTGGTTTCAACCCCTACGACAAATCTGAGTCAACCAACAAATCATGTGTTAATGCAGGTGGGAGGAGGGAAAAAAGTATATTTAAAACCACCAGCCAGTCATCACTGTGAGTGGCTGGCACACCGAAGAACAACACCATCGGGTTGATCACATTCCAACTGTCATGCTAAGCGGAAGGATGATTGATGCAGCTGGCAGTGATCAACGTTTGGGGAACAAGGAAGGGAGCAATAAACACATGAAAGGTCACCATGTTCACCAGATTTCACCAACAGCATGGGCGCTGAACAAGTGCATCAACGTGCCCCTGCAAGCTATGCTGATTGGTGGCACATCCCACTTGTGACTGACTCGTGCTCAGGAGTTTCAACGTAAATTGATGGACTTAAAGGGCGCCATGGTTCGCCACTCAAAAAGCACAGCCTTGCACAATTCCCAATTGGTGCCTATACCACCATGCTTTAGCCCTTCCCATGGGATCCCATGGGCACCACGCGGTCCACAGATCTGTTTTTCACCGCTGCGTTTCACCAGGGTGGTCTGTGGCTAAAGCGGTTCCACATGCGATTCGCATCGTGACCGCCTCTTCGCTGACGACTCCAACTGGGGCTGTTCCGAAAATCCGCAGGTCGCGGTAGACGCCAGTTGGGCATCAGGTCGGTCCTCACGTGTTGGGCGCTGGCTACTGGTTTGATGCTTTCGAGTGACCCCGAAGGAGTATGCTTCGACCTGGGATTACACGCTTAGTGCACGCCAAAAACTGATGAATGTATCAAAAGCTGATTTGGATGATCCCACACGTCTCCCAACTGATCTCAAGAATGATGCATTGTTGAGGGTTACTGTAAGAATTAAAAAACCGTTCAATAACCATTGGTGAAAAAAAACCACGGTCCTGGCTAATGCTTCCAGCTACCAATATAGTAGGTAGCCAGCTGATTGCTGCTATTGTTGTAACTGGGTTGATTACCTGATTTAGTCGTGGTAACTGGAAGCATAGGGTACACATGGGTACATCTATCTAGCTTGTTTGGCCATGTTTAGCCGTAATCATTGTTAACCTCCAGGTTCTCCATCACCGTGCAGCATCAAGTGTGACCATTCTCAAAAAATCAGCAACAATGATCAACAAGTCGTCAATCGTCACCAACAATGATCAAACATTGCCAGCCATAGCTAATCCACCATCAATAATAACCACTCTCAACCAGTAATTCAACGTCACCACCATGAAGCACCACGAACCATCCAAAATCAACCATTCATGGCCACCAACATCCACCAACCATCACCGACCACTGGGGTTTCTAGGGATGCGAATGGCAGCCGAGTTGCTTCCGGCTGTACCCCGCGCTTTGGGCCGCCAGCACTGACGTGTCCCGACCACTGGAGCATCGAACGATGCTAAGAATGGCGCCGTTCCTGAGAACAGGCGGAAGTTGCTTGGCGTCAGCGTCGAACACCCGCAGCCCAGTAGTGGGCTGCGGTAGCAGCCATGGTTGTTGATTTTGACTCAGTTGCTGTTGATGACATTGATGATTATATCAAATCTTCGAAGAATTTGATGCTTGCACGACTGAATGCGAAGTGCAAGCAATATGCAAGCAATGGTAATGATAAAGTGAATGGAAAATGATGGAACCTAATCATAGCATGGGAAGTGTGAACAAAGTTCAGCATGGAATCTGGATCAGTTGTTGGAACTGCCATTCGGCAAAGCTGTTTGACAAGTGGGCGCTTCGGAAACGCTGGCCCTTCATGGGCGTTTCATCTGCATTTGCGCTCCATATCTCTGCACAGGTTATAGCAATGCTAGATTGCATCTGGTTTACTAGTAAAGTGCTAGCATGAAAAACATATCATCATCATCATCATCATCATCATCATCATCATCATCATCATCATCATCATCATCATCATCATCATCATCATCATCATCATCATCATGTTCGTATTCATGTTCAAACTCATATGCATGTTCACATTCATATGTATACAGTAAATTTATGATATTCATACTCATATTTACATTCATAATCATCAGCATCCTCATCCTCCTCCTCAGCATGAACCTCTCACTTCACGATCGGCTTCATCTGCTTCATCGGCTTCAACCCCACCTCCCCAACCAACTTCAGCCCGTGGCACTGCATTTGACCAAGCAACTGCAAATGCTCCGAAAAAACTTGGTCGCACTCTTCATGACTCTTGTGTCTCAAGGAGTGGCCTGGCAGGATCCACTTGCTGGTGGCTCATGGCGAAGTCGGCTCGGTGGGAGCGAGCTATCAACAGATTGACAGTGGTCAACGATGCTAACGGTGGCTGATGCTGATTCATCACTTTTGGTGGTGACTAATTGTGGTTATCTTGGCCATCATGGTGGTTGATGATAGCTTTATCATGACAGCTATTTGAGGATGATGAACTGCACGAATAGTCCAGTTGGCCATCTTGCCCATATTGGCCATGCTACCTTCAACATCCTTAAACCATCCCAAATGGAATGAAGGCAGCCTCCTTGGGCAGGAAGACATGAAGCAGCAAGACAATTTCGGCTAGCACAAAAAATCATCAGTTCTCACCAGTAAACTCCGATTCTTGGGGCATCCGCATGAAGGACTCCTTCAAGTTTGATCAAATTTCACCGGCCCAGCAGTCTGCCCCCTGGCAGCGGCGCGCCATCAATGGCCACGATGAAATCTCCTTCGGCTAATCCTGGCTGTCCAGGTAGAGGATCAACTGATTGGACCTTGATGCCCCAGTCCTCATCGAAACGAAGATCCTCAGCTCGGCAGCTTGCGCGGCCCCGGGGATGTGCGCGATGTGACCGATGCCATAAGGTAGCCAAGCGAAAGACCATCAAATTGTTTAGCGAAAAAATGCCATGAACATCGAAAAAATGCCATGAACATCGGAAAAACGATGTGCTGCCATATCTTTAGCCAAGTGTCTAGGCCTGTGTTTCCTGGCGAGTGCCCAGCGACCAAGGGCAGGTGGTCAAAAAGTATTACTTGGATGATTGTCTCATTGAGAAAATGGATTCGAAATGTTTGGAACAATGGCTATAACTGCTAAAACCCATGATAAAATGGTATAATCTGGTATAACTCACAGAAGTCACTTCCGATAGTTGCCAACCATGATCAAGTGAACCAGTTGGTAAGCCAGACATAGTTCCGACTCGGCAATCGGATGACGGTCCCCGTTGAGAAATCATCTGTAGCCATTGGCCGCTCAGCGGTTTCGAAAACTTCGAATCAACAGCACACTCCAAATCCCGCCTGCCTTCCCTAGGTGAGGTATGCCATGAGATGCCAGAAACATCTTTGGGTACCCCCCAACATTCTCCCCCAGCATCACCCCCCCACCAAGGCCCCACATCCCACCCCATCCCATCCAGCACCTTGTGAATCCACCGCCAGCCGCACGCTGCGCGCGGTGTACACTGGGCTGCTTGCGACAGCGCCCTGGCCCCAACTGGGCCCTGGTGGGTTCTCCCAGTCGCCGTCCCCGCCATCTGTCCAAAGGCCCGGGAGGCCTCGGCTTAGTGGCAGGTGGTCGGTAAAAAGGTAAAAAGATGGTGAGTTCGTTGGTGTGTGTGTGTGTGTATCTATCTGTGTGTTTTGCAAAGATTTAAAAAAAGTCTTTTAGATATATGAACTATGATGAACTATGTAATATGAAAAAATGTAAATTTTGCATCGATTAGAAACCATCTTTTAGATATATGACATATATGTAATATGAATATACAAATGTAAAGATCTTGAACTTCCAAAACACAAACATAATCATGTATATTATAAGCGATTGTTAGCGCGTGCGTCTGTGGATGATCAATATGAAGGATGTAAGTTTCAGATTCAGTAGGCAGAGCTAAGGCGACCACTACAATACTCCACAGTCTGTGCACGCATACTGTCACAAGAACATATGGGGTAAAGCCCAGCTGTGCCTGAGCCTACCGCCAAAGCGTGTATCATTCTTTGCTCAGTCAACATCCCAAGTTGATGATTGCTGGTTGGTATTCGAGTTTGATGGTTTCCAAGTTTTGAGAGTATCTTTCGATGGCTAATGGGTACCTGCGATGTACGAATCCCATTTATTCTTGGTTGGTTGTCTCCCATGATTTCAGCCATTATCAGCCAAGGATCAGAATGAAGTGGCCATCATTAATCCTGCTGATTGGCTAGTCATTCAAGAGCTATCATGAACCATGATTATCGATGATGATTGTTGCTTCTGATTACTATCCTCTACTATTCACCGCGACTACCCATAATCGACAACGGTTCTTATTGGTCACAAGGCCCAACAATATCCAAGAATGATACGGTTTACATGCCTGATTGAAAGTATAGTTTAGTATAGTTCATCTTAAAAAGATGTTAATTATATCATGATGTTCATTCATGGCTTAGACCGGTACACCCGCACCGGCAACCGGTGGGAAGTGGACACACCAACCACGAAGCCCACGGATTTTAGTGCGGCCCAGCCACTTCGTTGCACGCTTCCTGCGCTCCGAGCGAGGGCATTGCCACCACGACCACCAGCACGACCAGGGTCCTGCCATGGGGAAGCAATGGTCGATATTGGGCCATGAAGACAACCCGTAACCCGTGTTAAGCAGGCTGCTAGTTGAATAATTAGCCAACTGATAATTTTTTGCTATATAATTGAAAATTGTCAATTGTGTACCTGCCACCCGTGCCAATGGATAATCACAGAACCATCAATGGATGATGCTTCAGTAGCCTTCACGAGCAAGGGTGTCATTGCTGGCTATTATATCATGGATGATCTTTTGCGATTGATGAATGTGATGACCATCAATCAGAATGGTACTTTCACAATGGGTATCAGATTGACATAAATTAATATGATATAATATCATCGCATATTACCCATTATCAACATTTATCAACCACGGTTCCACCATCCACCTTGCTTCTTGTCGCTGGTTCAAGCCTTGGTCGGTTCGACCCCGGTCTCAACTGACGGAAAGCCTTTGAAACACGCCGGTCAACCGACCATTCCGAGTAGATCTTGTTGGTCAACGGCCAGGGACTGACGGCACCAGCCTGTTCTTGGTAGATGTCTGCTTCGCCCATTGCTTTTTGCCATGGTAAGCCAAACTTTCTGCCATCATCCAATCGTTGTTGATCACCAGGACCTACCGCCCATCAACAACAATCAGCATCAGCCATCATTCACCATGAAGAATCAGCCGTTGGTCATGAAACATCACCAATCATGCATATCAACCTCATCAGTCATCCAACCATCATCAACCCTTGAGCGTTGTTGCGTCCTCAATGGCCAACTTTCGCAGTGGGACAGCGCCCTGAAGCTTCTGTGCGGCCTTAGTGGTGGGCATGCAGCTGGAGGTGCTTGGGGAGATGGATGGAGTACAGGGTTTTTTGGATGGGGAAAAACTGAAAAACCTGGAGGAAAGCCTAGTTGTAACTAGTTGTAACTAGTTGTAACTTCACTTTCGGGAAAAACCATGAAACATTTCCAGGAAAGCTACAAGCAGTTATCAACAAAATGATGTATGGCAACCCGCAATCAAATCTGAGTAATTACTGGTGCCTCAGTAGCGCTTTGCCCGCCTGGCTCCCTTGTGGATTCTTTACCTTTAGCAACTCTCCATGGCACTGAACAATGATGAACAATGACAGTCCGATTGGTGCCCATGAGGGCTGCCAACGGTCATGGTACCAGTTTAACCTTGGCTAACCAACCACTTGGATTGTCGTCCCCCCAGCTGGTAAGTGGTTAACGCAACCATGCGGATTGTAAGTGCACGTGCACTAACCATGGTGACAAGCCACTTCCTAAATGGGATCATCACTAGGGATCATTACCAATCAATCAACTAAACGGGATATGACTAGAAATCATCACTACCATCACTGGCTTGTTAATAGATCCACAAAGTCACAATTCATGGCGGTGGGTCAGTTCACCCTGTACCCCTGGTTTCCCCATCATTAACCAGGCTGTTTTCCCTATGAAATTGTTGGTCATTATCCCCCATGAAATTGCTTGGTTAATGGCTTGACCCATGCCCATGTGAGATCGCAACTCATCTTCGGGCCAGGCGCCCATTTCTGTACACGTTGCCGCTCAATAGGCTTCAAGGAGATGTCTGCACCAAAGTCCTGACGAGCTGTGCCAGCCCTCACCAGGCAGCTGTCTCCATGTTCCAAGCCATGTGCTGCACACCAAACGTCAGTGGAGGGCTGAAGATCATCCCAGCTTGTCTCAACTTGTCTCATGATTTTTCTCTCAAAAAAGGTTGAAAATCAGTGGAAGGGGAGGAAGATCATCCCCAATATGTGGTCGTACCTTTAGAGCTTGTGAATGATTTGGAGCTTCTCCGTGTCGAGGGCCCCCCACTACATGTTATCCTGAGACAAGCATTGGCCACATCGCTGGTTTCACAAGGAAAATCACATTATATCAGCTGCTCCCAGTGTTGGAGAATTATTCGTTCACTGGATTTGGATCTGCTAATATCGATAATCTTTTCACAGGGCAACATTCGTACTGAAAATGGCAACCCTGGCTGTGAGCATCAATAACCATCAAGCAAGAGTATCATTAAAACCTGTCTGCATAGAATTGGGGGGCGCTTGGATGATCATCCCACCTAAGGACCTACTAAGTGGTTAGCCAAGGTTGTGAACCATTCACAAACGGCATAACGATGCATAGCCCACTGATGGTAGGTACTAACCAGGGTAAACCAATTGCTAAGTGGGATGGTCACACCATGACAATCACCTTGCTACATGGGATCTGACTGCTACTACGTATTAATGTCCCGGACATCACTTAGAACATATTCAAGTGGTTTAAGCCCTCCAAAAGTGTCTTCTTCACTTCTTGAATTGAAGTCATATGTGCTAAAAAACCAAACGATGAAAATCACTCATAAATCACGACTTTCCAATCACCACGTACTAGTCACCTTACTTATCATCACCTTTCGTACTCGTCACCTTACTTATCATCACCTTTGTTAAATTAAGTCCATGATCACCTTGTTATTCATCACCTTTGGATGATCCAAAACGTCACCACTCTGGCGCCTCAATGTTCTCCGCGATCTCTTCCAAGGACACCGCGCCCATTTCACTGCACCACTTCGCTGCACTTTCCACGTATTCCTCCAAGCGCAACTCCTGGCACTGCTGTTACCCAGCTGCGTAGTGCGGGCGGGTAGTCATAATGGCTTCCCTTAATGGCCAATAGTTGGCTAATAGTTGGTTGATAGTTGGTGAATAGTTGGTTAACAGTTGCTACTAATGGTTGGTTAATAGTTAGTGAATAGTCATCACTTCTTAGTGAAGGTTGCTGAATTCAGAATGATTACTAGTTGGTGATTTTTCTGGGTCGTTTGTTTGTTCATGGTTGGTGATTAGTCGTCACTGCTTATTCATAATGATTCCATTTGGTCATTTATCTGGCTGGTCCCCTTCAGGTTGGTTAGCGATAACCTTCAACAAATATACCCCTGAGGATCCAAGTAGGCATATAGCTCCAAATCGGATAAGTAGCTCATATGGCACTACTTTTCCGTTAACCCTCTAAAACACTAACTTATCGGATTTCCGTTGAATATCTGATGATATATCATGACCCTAGCCCAAATCAATAGTGCTGATCACCATTGCGGCCAAGGACAATCTCATGATCTTCTGCCAACTGGCTCAACTCATAAGGATAGATCAGAAGATAGGTCACAAAGAAACCAGTCTGGACAAACAATCCCTTCACATGTCCAACTAACAGCGTGATCCGTATTCAAACCATATCCAAAGCTAAGGGTTGCTGGCATTACCAATTATAGATCAGGTTGAGGATGATATGCATCAAACAGGTAATCGTTGAGAATCAATACTAAGTAAAGGTGCAACTTTCTAATTATCTCCGTATTTACCACTATGAAGCGTGCCATCGCACTTCACCGTGCAAAACGTCATCGTGATGATGCTGGTACTTCGAATTCTGCTGGATCTGGTGCCACTTACGCAGATGAGCCTCGTGTGACTCAACTGAAAGCTAACAATATTTTGTATTAGATGATGTGTACTATGTCTTTTAAAATTTTAAATGTCATAGTTATTGTGTATGACATTTTTGAATTTTGTTTTCTGTCTGCTGAGGCAAGAGGCATTGACAACTCTTTCGGTGGTGCATCTAGTGGTGCGCCCTTCGAATGCGGGATTGGACTGGGTCAAGGACCAGCACCATGAACAACTTCCCAACTCCAGATAGGATTGTTCAGAATAATAATATGTTGAACTTCTCCATAGGACTACTATCATGTACATATTGATTTCTGGAAAAGCCATCGATATTATTCTGAATTCATGCTGATCTTTTGTTCTGGGAAACCTTTCATAAATTCTATGTGTTTTACACGAGTTGAAGTATCCACGTTGTCTAGGCATTAAGGCATTCCCAAGCTGTAGATTGCACCATCAGACTCGTGTCGCAGTCAGCACTTTTCCCCATCGTCCCAGCGTGTTGCGATCCCTGCTTCTTTCGTTGGGTCCACCTGCCATGGATTCGAAGATGCAACAGTTCGTCTTGGAGGATTGTGGTATCAAAAACTGTTGGATATCAAGTTATGTTCAAAATCTATTTCTATCATATATTAATTCAATCTAAAGTATATATAGATATGAAATATTTACTGTATATATATATGTTATGACATCACCACCTTGACCGAGCCAGCCCTTCCACCTTTGCCCTGAGGACTTCTTGAATGCTTGGCTGACTGATGGTGACCGATTAGACCGGGTCCGCAAAGAACCTCGGTTCAATATTCAGTTTACTTTTTTGTTGATAACCACTGAAAATTATGGGAGTTTACCATGTTCACTTTGTTGGGATTGATCAGACCCACATCTTCATTAAGGACCAGGTGCTCCTACGTGTCCCTTCAGAAGGGCCCAACAGCGCTGAGATGGTTTCTTTGTTTCATTCAGCACATATTTTTGTGGGGGGCTGGGTGGCTGGTACAGAATATCGTGACACTATGCAGTATGTTTTATCCTTGCCCTGAACCAGCATCAGGTTAAGTTGCACTGGCGATTCATTATGGGATATCTGGCCAACTTCGATCAGTGCGTGATTCCGAGTCTGAAGTGCCACACGGTGGGGGGCTGTTGAGACAAAAATGTACCCTAAACTTATTGGGAACAGAAAATGGTGTTAAGTAAAAGTGTTGATTATCTGAGCGCAAAACTTTTCCAATGTCCCTACCAGGCAGTCTTGCGAGTGCTTGCCAAGCGCTATGTTCTGCTGGGAGACAAAGCGCGTGGCAGGACTGTGAAAGAAACTTGGCAGATTGATCTGGTTGAATTTGGAAACAATTCTTATATGTCTTATCATCATGTTGGGATTCCCATTGTTTCACTAGTTTGGTTTGATCATGATCAAAAAGCTGAACCTGGAAGGTATATGTTTGTTTATGCAATATTTTTGCTCAATATTGTATATGTGCATATATATATATATACATGCACATGTACTTGCTTTATTTAAATGTAAATGTATATATATATATATACATATATAGATATATATATATATATACATATATATATATACTTAAAAAATATATTGTACATAGTTATGTTTGTAAATATAGGTTCATGGTGCACATTGCCACTCCCAGGATTGGGCTGAACGAGAGGGCCCTATTCTTCGATGCGCCGTGATGCATGCCTTGGACTTGACAAAACGCACCCCGAAGTCTAAGTGCCCGATCATTGCCGCAGTGAAGGGCTTTGTGGTGCAAATTCTTCGCAAAGGCAATTGGTTCAACATAGAAAAAACAACATTCAACTATTACTAGGGGTTCCTTCATCAACTACCAAAAAAATAAAGAATTGAAGAAGGTTTGCTATTCCTGAATGAACATTTCCACACTGTTACTTTGTTACAACATGATTTCAAAACTGTTCTTATCAGAGTACCTAATGAGCAGCCAGCTGACCCTGGAGGTGGACATAATGATGTGGCTGGCACTCTCGGTGATGCGCTCGAGAAGGCCAATGCTTCGTCGCAGGCACATGTGGTGAAGACAAAGTTAAATCATGCTTATGCATGTGTATCTATATAGATATATACATGCTCGAAATCCATGCATGTACAAACAATGATTTGCCTACATAGCGTGCATATTTACATATATGAAAATATGCAAATAGGAACATGCAAAGAAATCAATATAAACATATATATATTATATACATTATGTGTTTACAAACGTTCATGTTGGCTTTATACATAGGATTCAAATGTAAACACGCAAACATAAACATCACATATAGCATGTACTAACAAATGCATATATGCATAAACACGTCCACACAACAACCTAGATTTTGGGAAACAGTAAGATTCTGAACCAATATTGAGCCACTGAACTATAATGTGTAGTGCCGTTGATGCAAATAATCTGCGCCTATCCAAACCACGTAAGTTACAGAAACCCTTCGGCCTCTTCTCACCTTCAGGATGAATCTGGGCCTTCTCCCTTGGCGCGCATTGGGCGATCATGCACCCCAGCCAGCGCTTTGTCACTGGAGTCAACGCCGACTGTGAATCAGACTCCGTCATCGGTACAGTCAACGAAGGTAGCTTGAAGATATATATTAATTGGTAAGGTTTTCCATCAATTGGAGCAATAAAATAAATCTAGTGTTTCAATGTGAAATGATTAGTTGATTTGCTTTGCAACCATGCATGTGAGAAGTGAGGTTCAACCATCCCCCGATGAATTGGAGACCCAGCTGTGTGAATTCGTCGACGGGATGAACTTGGATGATGATGTCACTGGGCAACCAGCAGCCCCTGTGGAACCTACAGGGAACCGCAGACAGGCTGACAAGGAGCCATCAAGTTATGTTCGAGGGTATATTAATCGTTTATGCAAACAATCATGGTGTTAATAACTAATATCATTACTGTATTTATTATGGCTGAACTATATCCTACATGTAGTCTCTGTGTTGACCCTGTTCAGGACAGAACACCAATACAAGTTGTCCCTCCAGAGACCGATGTTCAGATGGAGAACGACGCTGAAGCTTCTGCCCCTCTTGCTGATACAAATGTGGATGTGCATGCTGCACAGCTGAAGGCTAGACGTTCAGGGGGAAAAACATTTAAAACATGTGCATGTATAAATAAGTTATTGATACATTATGTATATTAAGATAGCATGCAATATCAAGGGTAATGATCCATGTAGCACACACACATAATTGTATAATATACATTATCATAATATATCACAATGTTGAACACATATGAAAGACCAATTGCACATTAACACACATAGCAAAGAAGAACTATAATATATGTATATATATATTTATCTCTCCATCGCTACCTCGGGGTTGTATATATATATATATATATTTGAACTTTTCCATGCACACATTACTGGTGGATGTGTTTATGTTTTGTAATGTTCTGTTATGGCATGTTAAATAGTGATAGTTGCAGAAAAAACCAGTGACCGTCACCGCCCTCCCTTAAGCATTGCTTCCAGGCTCAGAAGGCCAAGAAGATCAGCGATGCATCGGCACTTCTGCAACAGGCAGGTCAGGACAAGAAGGTGCAAAAGGCGATTGGAAAGACTACCAAGGGACGTGGTCGTGGCCGAGGGGTTGGCAGGGGCAGGGGTAGGGGCAAACCTGATGCATCTACCACCGACCCTGTTCAACCTGAACAACCTGGTCGTACGAACCATGTTGATGACACCAGTGATGCTGTTGAGAAACCTTCCGCTGACAGCACCAATCATGCTGTTGAGAAACCTTCCGCTGACAGCACCAATCATGCTGATGAGAAACCCGTTGATGGCGCCCGTGACGCTGACAAGAACATGAAACTTCGTTGGGATGATGTGGAGACATGTCTCAATTTATGATTTATATTGTTGGTATGTTTTTTTTTCTTTACCGGGTGATATTATCACATATGATGTTTTCGGTGAATCTAAATGGTTGTTTAGCCTATTGATGTTTTCAGATAGACAATTCCACACATATAGCTACATGCCTTAAGCTCATATATGTCACAAACCAACAGTGTAATAAAATATTCGATTTTAATCTACAAAAAAATATGTACTAATAACTTGACAACCGTAATGTGCTGGTTATCTACTTTATGTTGGTGAATTCCTTTTTGATGGTGTTACATATGTGCAATTAACTACTTACACACATGAGATAATAAACTGATGAGATAATAAACCGTATGTTGGGTTATCCGAACCTAACGTAACCCATGATACTGTCTGCTAATATTGAATCATCTGTGGAAAACACTATCCCAGGAAGCAGACATCAAGGCCGCACAGATTCCTGTACCTGATGGTGCCTACTTGAAGAAATCCTTTACCCTCAGAGCTCCTTCGCATGAAGCTTCATCCATTGGCATCTTGCGGGGATCCCCAGTGACAAAATCCAGTTGGGTTGGTGTGATTTCAGATCCCTGACCAGCGTCCTCCAGAAGACATAATCGTTCAAATATGTCATATTTGAGGCTCCAATACTGATTTATCTAAGTAAAGATATTAAAGAACATATGCACAAACTAAATCATCTTTGATTCACCTATGGCTAAGTGTTAAAACATAAAATTGATAACACACTACAACTGAGAGAATACTGTTTACAGTTTACAGTGATCAAAGCTATCAAATTGTTACAACAACCCTTAGGATGTTTTCCAGTTGATGGATTGCCTGAAATCAAAATCTGGTGCCAAACTTAATGACATTGTCAAAACAGATCTCGAAGGTTGTCCAGCTGAACCTCGTAGAGACAGTTTGGCCTGTCTAAGTTGTGTCCGTCGTCCATCACGACCACAGTCTTCAGGCACAGGAATGGTTTCCTGTAACTCTTCCATGCTAGCTGGCAATGGTAGCATCGTAGCATCCCGATCTAAAGAAATCAGGTAATGTAATTGCCTCAACGTCCTCAAAGACGTGTCAAGTGCACCTCCAAGAGTCATGCTCAAACTTCTTGTCGCAGACTCACATGAGGTTCCCATAGGTCAGGTCACATCATGACCCTCTGCCAGATGGGTTGACTCGTTGAATACATTGGTGATGCTATCATCCAGCGAACCAGGTGTTGCCATATCCAATTCATTCTCAACACCAGCTGGGCTTCCAAAGTTCGCAGTTCGGCTTCATTCAGCCCTTCAACCGGCTCTCAGGTGGCACGTGAAGCAAATCTATGTCACTGTGGCCAACGTCAAGGCTGCTGAGGATCTCGAGGTCACGATCAACAAAAAGGGCGGGGTAACCCTGAGCCCGTTGAAGTTAGGAGGATGGGGAAAAGCATTTTGTATGGCTCAGGATCTTGGAAATTGGCCACGTACTAGGCAAACGAAGAAATCTGCTTAGATGGCCAATGTGCCTTTTGGAACCTGTAATTCCGGTGTCGGTTGAACACATCTACCGTATTACTTATTACGATCACCCTCGGAATTCTTATTCAACAATAACTGGTTTCATCATATTTTGTTTACATATATCTCGAAATTCTACAGTACATATGTTTTATCCGGACAGGGTATCCAAACTTGTTTGTAGCTCATTTAGGAGCTGGCAATGTCAACTGAGTTCGTAAACTCAGTTTGAGGCAAAGCACAAACCGTGCAACAACAGCTTGGGGAACAGCTGGATGGAAAAAAAAACATAAGTGTGATAAGTGCTAGGGTTGTGATTTTCGAACCATTGATTAATACAAAACTATCATCAATGAATAAAGTTAGAAATATTTGATCTTGAAGTCTTTCACTATCACAACCCTTGAGCTGCTTTGGAGGCTTGTGTCAAGTTGCTGATCTTGAAATTTGCATTTGCAGATTCTTCCGTTCCAAACATATTGCATTCTGTGTGCCTGCAAATTCACAGCTGTGACCAGCCAATTTCCATAGACCCTTCAGAACTCCCAACTTTCATCAAGACGATGAGGGGCCTAGGAAAAACCCGGGTTGCCATGTTGCTGTATCTTGGAGCACCGATGGTGTTGAATCTCAGATTGCATTGAGTCATACAAATGCATTTGTTTAAGTAATAACTAGTTATTGAACGATGTCATCAACCTGTAGCATGCCACCGCTTAGGATTCATTGTTGCGATTATGTCCTTCAACAACTGCCACGAGACTTCTCGCCGGACTGGGTTTCAGGGAACTATGTTGAGCTTATTCCTCACTAAGATCTTTAATCTTTCATACTTGTCGTTTTGCATTATTGTCTTAGTGCTATCCTTAGTGGGCCTACATGTTCACCAGTTATGTTAATTTTATTAGTCAGCTATGGTGGTATCTGGCCCCATGGCATGGCCTGCCAGGACCTGGATCTCTTTGAGATCTTCTCAGGAAAAGGTCGCCTGAGTCGAGCGTTTGGTCAATGACCAAGAATTGGGTGTGAGGTCCTTTGAGTAATGGGGGATTGACAAACACGAACTAAGGTCGAGCTGGCTTCGCAGTGTCATCTTCTCAGTTGTACGTTGAAAATCTATTCTGTTGATGAACAATATCGTCCTTGGAAATACTTACAGGTAGGACTTTAACAATTCTATTTTCTTAGTTTACAGGTTGTCTGCGAGTATTTCCAAGGAAGATTATATGTTAAGTTATATGTCTACAAGCTAGATGTGGAAACACCGAGGAAGAACTATGACGTGGTGAACGACCCCATGCAAGACTTATCCAGCCCCACTGGCTTCTTCCTGGCGCTAAAGCAAACCTTACGTTTGAAGGAGGGATCACTACTCTTTGGAGGGGTCCCATGTGGATCGCTGCTTGGTTGATGACTGTTGGAAACAATATTGTGTTCCCTGCAACTGGTATTGTATTTGCCTTTGTTCCAACTGGTATGTTACCCTGGTGAATCTGGTTGTAAGCTCCCTACTGTTCTGCTGCCAAGGTGGGTATGGGTGAATCGCCATACGTCGGGACGAGGAATTAACATCCTGGGAGATCAGACACGGGCAAATGTTCGGCTGGGTAACATACTCAGCTCGAGATTTTGCTTGTTGGCACTGGTCGCACTGGTATCAGGCGTCTTTTGGGCCGTACCCTGGCTGAATAGCAGATTATTGTCAGTATACGTGTGTGTAGTTATTGTTCTGGGTTGTTGCCAATAACTTCCTTGTACACAACACCGAGTCGAAATCACACCATTCATTTGCAACCTCAGCTAGATGTGCAATACATGCATGCATAACCATATGCAAGCACCATTGTGGCTAATGCACTCAGGTAGAACAACCTTCAACCAGCCTCTTGAAGGAAGCTCCATGGGTACAACATTTGTTGTATGACTGCGGACCTGCGTTTTTCCGAAGAACGTGGATGGGACTGTATGGACACTTCAGTCCTAAGCCAACTCAACTTTTCGGGAGTGCGTGGGGTGCTCAGGTATAGCTAGGCTATTGGTGCATGTGTGCAGAAGTATTGTGAACCATATTCATCCATATTCAATAATCTACAGGTTGTACTTATCCTCACCTGCCAGGCCGATGCTCCTTGACTTCGAAACCTATTTTCCCAAACACAAGAGGGATGAGTTGAAGGTATCTTCGGAAGGAATGGTGAAGAAAACAGTCTCCAAAAAAGATCCCAAACGGATTCATGTGAAGCTTGTCTATGAAAGATGTTTATGCTGATATTTGTACATTGTGAACAGTTGTTTCAACATGGTTGATCCCCATTTCTCTACATCTGGTTGACTAAGAACTGGCACCGCCAAGCTCAAGGAGAGCCAGGACTACACTAAGGCTTTTGGCAGAGCATGTGTCAAGCACTACAAGCAACAAGACGTTTCTTGGTAACGATGTCATTAGCGTCTTCGATAGCCTGTATCGGACCAGTTGGTGTTATCAACATCCTAGGCATCTGTTGCAGTTCTCTTCCACAAGCTCTTTGACCAGATTCAGAAGGAGCACCCTCAACCATTCGAACCATGGCAGGAGTTGTTACACCCTGGTTTGCAATGTAAAAACCATATGACTCTTACTTAATATTGTAAACCCGTTCATCAACATTGTGCACCAAGGAGGTTCGTGGAAAATGGATCGAAGCCGACCTGGACAGCCTCAAGACCTTTTTGAAAGCAGAACAAGCTGCTGGAAGGTTTAAAGCACAGCGGGGAATTCCCTTTGATGACTAAATGCTATCAATATTCAGCTTTGGTCTCTCTACGGGGTGATGGAATTCAAAATGAACAAAATACAA
Source organism: Symbiodinium kawagutii (assembly GCA_009767595.1). NCBI lineage: Eukaryota > Dinophyceae > Suessiales > Symbiodiniaceae > Symbiodinium > Symbiodinium kawagutii. Next base: position 420,799 of record VSDK01008770.1, on the reverse strand, counting down.
GAGCAAACACCATACAATATGCAATACGAAGTTCAAATGATACTCAAAACGTGCCCCACCAGAGTTTCCTAGGCTGCAGTTGAAGACATTTGTGTCTAAATTCAATCCAGCTGGATTGCGACATGGTCTTAGCCATGTCAAATTTGCGTACCATATGCATTCTGCGCAGTATGTGACCAGGAAAAAACATGGTTACCCACAAAGGGCCTAGCGTGACAGAGCGTGACAGAGCGTGACAGGGGGGGTCCTAATTGACAAAACCTTATTAAAAATGACTACTTTGTCGGAAAATCAACGGTTTGACCGTGACAGAGCGTGACAGACCGTGACTGGAGGGGGAAGGGGGGGGAGGTTGCAAAATCAGCCATCATGAATCCAGAATCACCCAAAATTGAGAAGTTTTAATTCATTATGTTCAAAATCCTCAGGCTGTGTGGGCCCATATGGCTTCAGAATTGTCAAACATTACCTTTGGTTAGCTTGGAAAGCTTCGGCTATCACAACTATCATTCAGAATTGTGGATGGATGGCCTCAACACTGATAGTATTGCAGCCTTCTTCAAGTCTAAAGATGTTGTTAAGCACATTTTGGTTCAGATCCTTTGCCACCCCTGGCTTAGCCAAGCCACACTCGCTCGCTTGCGTCTCATTTTCGGATTGCTTCTGTTCCTGAGCTATGTCAGAACTGGAAGCTGAGATGAACAAGGTACACAGGGACCGCTGGTGTCCAAGATGTACAGTAACAAATAAATCTATATGTATATATATATATATATGTGTGTGTGTGTTGTTTAACTAAGCACAGTTTTATGTATAACTTAACTGTATAATATATATATATATATGTATGTATTAGTTTATTATCATACTGATAGAATCTAAATTGGTGTTATAACTAAATCTTTGTACATGTAATCATTTTAAATAGGCAGACCTATAGCCCTCGAAACAAAGTATTGAGAACTCCTGCAGTAGTCTAAACTACATCCACATTGCCTTGATTGACTAAACTGCATGATTTACAATGCACAAACATATCATTATTGCTTTGCAGGTGGCTTCGATGGCCCTATCAGCTGGAGTTCGTCGACGGCAATTGGCTGAAAGTATCGTTGCTTCAGCCTCTTCTAGTGGCACTAGTGATGGGAAACGGTCTCACACATCGGTGGCACCTACTCCCTCTACTCATGTGACACCAGATCCAAAGCAACCATGTGTGGTCCCTGGTGATGTTGCGCCCTGCAAGCTTGACTTCGACGTTCCCGACACCGAAGGTAGGGGTTGTGTCTATTCAAATTCATATCACATGCACATTCACAAGATATATATATCTATCTATATAAATATATAGAGAGAGAGAGAGAGTTGAAAATACATAGAACTATATATATATGTATATATATATATATATTTATTTATTTAAATAAATATAATCATTTACATGTTTGGAAGTACTTATGTATATATATATATATATGCATGTTTGCACACATATTTCATGTTGTGGTTTGTAATTGTGTGTTGCTAATGTGACAAGTCTTTATGCTTCTTCACACCACTTTTTTTGTACAGGCGATGATGTTGATTCCGATGTGATGGTGGTGATGGACCCTCCATTAGATGTTTCTTGGCAAAAAAACTTGCAAATTAGCCATGTAAGTACTGATTTGGCTTTCGATATGTGAATCATACTCGTGTATACGGAATTAATGTTGTGATCATGCCACTGTAACTGAGGATGCACAGCCCCAAGAGCCCTTCACCTTCAGTGAAACAAAAACACCAGAAGCACCAGCAGCCGAATCAGCAGTGACCGATTTGGTAGCAATCGAAGCAGTTCCCGAGTCAACAGGAAATGAACCGGCAGCACCCGAAGTAGCAGTTCCCGAGTCAACAGTAGCCGAACCGGCAGCACCCGAAGCAGCCAGCCGGAGCAGTGGCAACAACAGCCCCAGCAGTGGCAACACCAGCCGCAGCAGTGGCAACAACAGCCCCAGCAGTGGCAACAACAGCCCCAGCAGTGGCAACACCAGCCGGAGCAGTGGCAACAACAGCCCCAGCAGTGGCAACACCAGCCGCAGCAGTGGCAACAACAGCCCCAGCAGTGGCAACAACAGCCCCAGCAGTGGCAACACCAGCCGGAGCAGTGGCAACAACAGCCCCAGCAGTGGCAACACCAGCCGCAGCAGTGGCAACAACAGCCCCAGCAGTGGCAACAACAGCCCCAGCAGTGGCAACACCAGCCGGAGCAGTGGCAACAACAGCCCCAGCAGTGGCAACACCAGCCGCAGCAGTGGCAACAACAGCCCCAGCAGTGGCAACAACAGCCCCAGCAGTGGCAACACCAGCCGGAGCAGTGGCAACAACAGCCCCAGCAGTGGCAACACCAGCCGCAGCAGTGGCAACAACAGCCCCAGCAGTGGCAACAACAGCCCCAGCAGTGGCAACACCAGCCGGAGCAGTGGCAACAACAGCCCCAGCAGTGGCAACACCAGCCGCAGCAGTGGCAACAACAGCCCCAGCAGTGGCAACAACAGCCCCAGCAGTGGCAACACCAGCCGGAGCAGTGGCAACAACAGCCCCAGCAGTGGCAACACCAGCCGCAGCAGTGGCAACAACAGACCCAGAAGCAGCAGCTTTGGCAGCAGAAGCACCCCCCTCAACACCAGCAGCAAATGAAGCAGAGCAGCCAGAAGACCGCAAACAAGCCCGTGCACAATACATGAGGTACTACCGATCCGTGCGCAGTCAGAATTGCCCCGATGCCATCCGCAAAAAATTTGATGAAGCCCAAGAATGCTCCCCAGCAGAATGCCAACAAAAACTCGCAGCACTGTTTGAAGAGTTCAAGCGATGCAACGAAGATTGGTTGGTGAGCACCATCGTGTTGGAAGAGTCCCGTAGCCATGCCACCACTCACAATGGTCTTTGGAAATGGGTGACCCGTGATGAAACCTGACAGCAATATTTGATTGAACAACCATTGCGCTTACTTGAGGTATAGGCCAAAACACATTGACAACACAAGTACATGTATATGTAACATGTATATCTATATGTTGACATCTGAGGAGCTGAAGAACCGTTATTCTGCTGAACTTGTGGAGCAGCTTTGCCGAGACAAGGACAAATGCAATGAAGCAAGATGTGATATTTTTCTTTACAAAGTATATCTTTTTAGTGACTTAGTTAACTACATACTAATGAATAAATGAATATATATATATAAATATATATATGATATATTTTAAACACATTTGATTGTATTGATCTAACAATTTATTATCTATATCTAGCTATATCTTATAAATATATATATATATATATAGAGAGATCTAGTTTAATATCTTTATATATCTATATTTACCAACATATCTATCACTACCTATCTAACGTGTCACTTGGTTTGCAGGAGCAGCGGGGAGAGACCAAACCTCATCCAGAGTTTCCGGGAGTTGCAGAAACCAAGCTGCAAAATTTACATGTGTATTGTGTAAAACCTGCTATGTATACAAGTCTTTTGGATACACATTATCTAGTGGTAAAGTTAATGAATCACATCAACACTACAAGATTATTCGACATTGTTCACCACCATCTGTGGCTGTTAGAAACCAGACTGCCAACACTTATATCAGCTCAGGCGATGACACTCTATCATGTGTGGTGGGAAGATACCACGGCAAGCATGGATCGCTACGAGCAGCGCCAGAACCTGATTCATGAAGCTGGGTATGGCCACGATGAGGGTGATGATGAGACCACTGGCTCAGGGGGGAAAGGAGGGAAAGGAGGAAGGGGGAGAGGAAAAGGTGGAAAGGGTGGAAAGGGAGGAAAAGGAGGAAAAGGTGGAAAGGGTGAATCGGGAGATGGAGGCAACCCACCCAACCCACCAGTTCCGAAAGAGAAGAAACAAAAAACTCCTATCCAGTTGGCTCGCGCAGTTTCTTGATTTGTTCAAATCAGTTTTGTTTTTGTTGGTGTTGTTTCCAGGTTAGTTATTTTGCTATGTGTGACTTATCACATTGCTCAGGTTCTGATTACAGCAATTAGTGTTGTCAACCTTTATGGTTTGAATTTGGACTTGTGATAGAACAAACCCAAACATATATATATATATATATACTGCAACTGTAACATTACAGAGTTAAATCAACTGATTTTTTTAATCACATCAATATTGGCCCACACAACTTCCTGAATCCCAGGCTTTGGCACTCGCCAACAGCAACATCCTGGAGGTCGCTACGCTGAACGTCAAGCTCACGAAAGCTGGCGTGTGACTCGGCCCATAAAGCTTTGCCGAGAGTCCATAATGCATAGTGTGGTGCCATAGGATGCTTGCACGTCCTTGCCGTGAACGCGGGATGTGTATTGTGACCATTCGAAAAACAATTTAGCTTGAAACAGGTAAGCACATGTTTATGTCAACATAACTCATATAATGTATGTTACCAATATATACATATATATATATATCCCCTTCAATACTGCCAGCTTGCGCCATTGAGGCAAGAGATCATCCGCAATGCTTTGGTGGAGCAGGTCAAAGAGAGTGAGCGTTCTCTAAAGGCTGCAAAGCAGTGTTTGGAGCATGCGTTGGCAGATGATGCTCCTTTGGAGCCACCTACGGCTGCCTTGGACGCATCCAATTCGGCCTTCAAAGATTCCATGAAGCATGCAAGCATGCATTTGAAGCAGCCCAAAGGCAAAGCCAAGGCAAAGGCAAAGGCAGCAGCGGGTAGCTAAACCGCAGCTGTCTGATTCTTAATGTTTTGAGGGTAGAAGGGGTGGACTGAGGAACTTTGGTTAATTACAGTTCTATTCCTTGTGCGTGTATATATATATATATGTTTTGTGTTTATTTGTTGTATATATCATACTTTACAATCACGCTTTGTCGCAACATCCCCGACCTCGACCGTGTGCCCTTGAATCCACGATGAAGGGATAAGGTAGCATAGGGGCCGGAAACACTGTGGAGCCTACCATGCGTTGAACCAGTTGGTCCAGCAGAGTTTTGTTATGTTTCATCATTGTAGCAAAAGCAAATATACTATATTTGTTTAATTCATCTTGCAAATCTCAACCTTGTTGTTTGTTTATGGTTTCTTGGGGAGTGCTGCAAACCAATTGCAAAGATGTGTGGTATGGCACAACTGCCCACAGTGAAACGTTTTGGCTATCCACCTGACATCGTGGGTCTCAACCGTCCCCAGCTTTGGAGAGAAAGGATGCTGCATCCCACATGGCAACCTGCCTGCCCATCACTTATCGTGTACATTCCAGAACCATCACTAAACCTAAAGTAAAAATTCTTTGGAATGACCATCTTTCTGGAATTTGGCTGGCCATCGAACTACATATAAGTGTGTTACTGATGCCGTTTCCAGGTACTACTGCCTATGCCGACTATTTGATTAGCAGCTTGGGACATGGCGTGCCTAGGTTGCAAGAAAGAGCTGATGATTCAAAAGATTTAGGGGCTAGTCTAATGACATATGCCAAGAAAACACCAAAATAAACATAATTATATACATATTATATGTCTTGTAATTTCACAAATATATAACTATACGATTATAAATAAATATACATATATATATATATATATTGTAGTCAAATTAGTCATCAGCATCAACCACTACCAGCGACATGCACCCCAAACCCACAGCTGCAACCCTACAGTCCTTTGAGGCCACAAGCTGTGCAGAGCTTCAACGTGCAGCAAAGGCAGCTGTGGAGGAAGCACAGGCCGACATTGCACATAGCATATCGGTGTTTCTCAAAATAGGAACCCCTCAAATCTATTCAATATCAATCTATAATCTATACACTTAATTATTTTTTGGGATTACCATGTTGACAAACAATCAAATATGTGATATATATATATGCATTTGAACTGCAGTGGTATTTGTATTTGTGTATTTGTGGTGGCATGTATTGGTACTCCTGGTGCCAAGATACAATTCACCACAATTGTTTCAATTCAATGTATATATAACCAGATGATCTGTATACCCAACCCACGCAATGAAACGATTTACCATGGTTAATCCTGTGGATGTTTTGCAAATTCATTGGGGATGCTGGTGATTACTTTCCTGAGTCAACTCATATTTTTTGTGGTTAATGCTAATGGTTTAAAACCAAAAAACTCGACAGCTGGAGGGATGTTTGCAACACACTTTGGGGTTAGCTGAACAGGCCAATGGTTCCAGATTGTCACCGATGACTGAACGCTTCGCAGCATTGGGGTGTCATGGCCGATACCCTCAAAACGTGGAGAGAGATCTCATGAAGCTATTGCAGCTACCACTGACTCCCTTTTGGGTACAAATACCCATTCGATCTCCGGCTGATCGGGCAACTTTAGAAACAATGTCTGTACCTGTGCTTTTGCCACACGAGCTCTATCACCACATCTACGAGCCTTGATTATAATATAATATTGTTTTGCTGATGCTTTGCAATACAGTTTTTTTTCAAGAATAATGCTTACCTTTAAATTCGAATAATCAATTACTCAAACCTCTCAGCTGAGGACAGCGGGAAACTCAAGCTTGACAAGGAGAAGATTCGCGAGTACTGGCGCCATGTGGAACCAACCCACCCTGGGAGTCTTCAGGAGGCCAACATTGTTGGCCTCTATGGAGATGACTGCCGTTACAATGCTATGGGCGAGAAAGTGATTTGCATCACGATGAACATTGTTGTTCGATTCATGTTCCTAGACTTATTTGCTTGTTGTATACCCCGGGGATCTTGAGTTGATACTACAAGCCTACTTATCCAACAAGCAATGAAATAGCTCAACTTTTCCCGATATGGCCAAAAGTAAAATGTTCTTACTGTTGGTTATGTTGATAATAATAAAATGTTGAAGTCATGTGAAATCTAACCCTTCAGGCTCGGACATTTGCAGATTCCCTCTGTTTGTTCTTCGGTGCTCTCTGGCTATTCCGGACTACACTTTGCAACCAATTTGGGAAGTCATTTGCTGGAGTCTGAATGTATCTTGGTTGTTGAATCTATCATTGAAGCTGTGGTTTGGGTGTTTGGACTTTAGTGTTTTTTAATGTTTTGGAAACATAATCTCATCTAGATCCATCTAGTGTTTGCCACACGGGTCCAGGCATTGAGTTTTGGGGTGCATCCATTTACATTCAACGGATCGACGTTGCCTTCAGCACACATGACACGTGCTGGGAAACCGATTGCAGGCTATGGATGGGTCAAAAAGTTAAATATAATTATTGGTAGATGTTTTCAATATAGCAGTAGCACTCATTATGATAAGACCATTGCGAAACCAAGTAAACAAAGGAACATGTGATCTTCCCTGCTAGGATCTCCAGCTTTCTGCACAGAACACCGGGGGGACTGGAAATGGCTGAGAGATGCCCTTCAGTTGAAAACCCATTGGACTGCAACTGGTTTTTGCCACAAGTGTGTGGCTACCAAAAGCGGGTTCAACCGGATCCTTGTCTGTGCTTACATTTTTTTTCTGGAAATATAGTTTTCCTTGGTTGGTTAATGTTTTTTTCCCCTGTATGTGCAATTATCAGGGGGTAAACACCTTTTATCATATCAACACCACATTTGGTTGAGGGAAGCTAATTGTTTTATGTTGTCTTTTTGATTTAAGGGGTGACTGAACCACCATGAGCCAACAAGGTGGACGCAAATCACAAAGTGTTTCCGCCGAAGAGCAAATGCAAACGCTATGGTGGAATGCTTCAGGCTGGAATAAATAAAACTTCATTGTTCGATATGGGAACACGGTTTTTCATTTTTTTCTTTAAAGAAACCCCTAACCCCAAACATGTTGAACACACCTTGCCTTACATCCCTGCAGGACACCACATCCAATCTTGTCATTGCAGGGCTTCAACATAAATCACATCAAATGGTGCAGTATGCATTGCCTCAACTTGGGAGTCTTGCAGTATGTGAACGGTTCGTGCATAGACCTTCTAGCATCCAGAGGAGCTTCAGCAACACCAACATGTGTTATGATATCAAATTAATTGTCCTAAATGATTGATGTTTTGGTCTTACCATGTGGTTCATATCTGATCAAGAGATGTATATGTCCAATGTTACCAGCCTTTCCCTCAGGATTTTTTGGAACAAGCAGTCTGGAACACCAGTTGAGAGAGTGCTCTGCTCGCTTTCGCCGGTGGGCAAGTGTGAACAAAATTGAGTATCTGGATTGGTTTCGTAACTGTTTTAACTTTGAACCTAGGCACACACACACACACACATATATATATATATATACGTATCGTGAATTGAAAATTAGTTGCCATGTTTTTTTTCTACATAATCATCAACTGTTTTCCCTGCTTACTATACATTAGAAAACATCTATATCTGTAGTTGTCCTGGTGATCTTGAGCCGACCACTAACATCATGTTTTAGACTGTTTGTTTTGGGTCCTTTTGCTTCCTGATCTAAGGCACAGCCAAGGGTACCTTACGACAGGTATGCTTCATCCAGAAGGGAACTTCTGTTTGACGCTGAAAGCATGGAATGGGAGATTGATGGTGGTATTCCTGGACCAATGCCTATCTGCACACATCAACTCGGTACGTGGTACTGGAAATGTTGTGAGTGATGAACTGATCAATGCTGCAGTGGCAACTCGTGCCCTTTGCCAATGGTTTGATGCTGTCGAAAGGGGAGGTCGCTATCTTTCGCGTAAAGAAGGTGACTTCGTGTTCAATCGCGGGATGACATTTTTGCGATCATACCAAAGACTTGGATTGATTTCGATTTCTGAAAACACCAAGCGGTGGAAACACATCCCCAAACTTCACGTGATGATGCATTTATCGCAGGACATGCGTGATACGCTTCTCAACTGCCGCCATTATCACTGCTATAAAGATGAGGACCTGATGGGTCAAGTCAAAAAACTATGCGTCAGGGTTCACAAAGGCCCTTTATTCGAGTTTAGGATCTTGACGAGATGGCTTTTGCGATTCAAGGCATGGTGCCCTTCGCAGAGAGGCTGAAAACAAACCGGTTCGCTAGTGGAAGGGTGTGGGAGGAAACAGTTGTCGGAATCGAAATTTCGTTAAGTAAGGATATAGCTCTACTTTTGGCCATATCGGGAAAAGTTGAGCTATTTCGCTACTTATCGGATAAGTAGGCTTATAGTACCAACTCAAGATCCCCAGGGTACATATCAATCCTTAGATTGCTTGGTTGTCATTGGCTAGTGGACAACAACCTCACAAATTGATCATTAAGTGTTTGTTGATAGTTAGTTCTTGAATTGGTTGGGTATTAACTTAACCTTTCGATCATTCAATCCCCAACCAGTGGGGAAAATTGACAACTGCTTAGTGGCTCTAAGCCATCCCAAACGTGTTAGTCAACTAACCAACCATGTGTAAATACTAGGCCATATATTTCTTTAGAACCACCAACTGTAGAATAAATCAACCAACCGGGGAAACTGAGCTGCCTTTCCTCCCCCTCAAAATGTCTCAACCTGGAACAACGAACAAATGGTGATCGATGAAAACCTATCTCAACTGATTGTGTAATACAAGGTCAACTTACATCAATTGATCACATTTCTGAACCTCATGGACTGGTTGGTGGTTACAACCCCTCTGGAACATACATAAAAACATTGGCCAACCAACCGACCATCCAAATTCGGGGTGAAAATCCAAAAGCCAGCAGTTGTTTAAGACAGTTGTTCGTTATTGTCCCCTACTATTATCTATTGCCCTTTAGCAAACTAACCTGGCAATCGAAAATCCACAATTTATTGGTGGTTTCCCAGGGTTTCACTCCAAAACATGCTTAAAATCTGCCAGGTTAGCTTATCGGAGGGTATTCTCTGCTGCTAATCAATCCGGATTATCCTCTATGATGTGTTATTATCCCTTACTATTACCTATTACTAACCTTTGCTAATCATTTTAGAATATCGATTGCATTACATGTTAGTATCCCTTATTAATTAATTACCTATTATCAACCATTAGCACTACTAATCCTTTGAAAATATCTATCAACACCTGATTCTCTCTCATGCCACTTGCGCCAGGTGCGCACCTCCAACCACTCTTCGAGGTCCGCCACTTTGCATCGCAGTCCGCGTGGCGCTTTGGTCTGCAAAGCAGGTGCTGCAACTGCAGAACTGGGAGGATTGAGCGCATCCCGCGGATCCTGCAAGGCGGGTGATGGTGAAATTCGATGGTTAAGTGGTGGGTGAATGATGATTAGCAGCCCATGGTGATGAGTTTTCCTGGTGAATTTTCGTGCTGAATTCTGATGGTGAATTCTGATGGTTAAGTGCGGGGTGAATGATGATATAGCCGATGATTCATGATTGTTGCTGCTTCATGCTGCTTCGATGAACAACCAACGGGGGAGTGAAATCGCTCTAAGAAATATGTCGGAGGATATGAAGCTTGAAGCCGCGCAGTGGAATAAGAAAAGGTTGTGTAACCATGTGGTAACTTCAAACATCTTTCATCATCACCACCATCACCAACTTCATATATCATCATCATCATCATCATCATCATCATCATCATCATCATCATCATCATCATCATCATCATCATCATCACCATCGTCGTCGTC
>VSDK01008770.1:391314-410174 GCA_009767595.1 Symbiodinium kawagutii | reverse complement strand
TGGCTGTGGTGGTGTCAGCCGTCGTCGTCGTCGTCGTCGTCGTCATCATCATCATCATCATCATCATCATCGTTTTGCCTGTTGTTTGTCGGCTGTATTGTTGAAATGTTTTGCCGTTTGCTCTTTGCAAGTTCTCTCATCCACGCGGTGGTGATGGCCAAAGTGAGGCTGAGGCTGCAAGCAAATGATCGCTGTCAACAAAACATTGTTGTTTCACGCTTTGCAATCAAACAACCAAATTTGATTCACAACTTTTCGCAAGTACCTCCTCCTATGAACATGGACACCATGCCAATTCAGGCCCCAGTTTAACATTTTGGTATCAAATCACTCCTCAAATTAAATAAATCTTGTTGTCAAGCAAATTCTTGCTTGGAGTGTCCCTGATTTTCTTCATTCCGGAATTACTTGAATGATCTTCCCACTTCGTAGCTGGCTATAGGAACATATATGGCAACCATTGGTGATGGTAGCTACCACCTCACTGAGGCTGGACTATCGGGGCCCGCAACTCCCCACAAATTCGTTGACATAAAATGTTCCTGACAATAAAGTCTCAGCCCCAGGCGTTCTTGGATAATTAAGTCATTTCATCCCATCTTTCTGGAAGGTAGTTAGATGATTTAGATGCTGTCTATCAACCCTACTTTGCCCATCCAATCACCCTCTAAGATCCTGCTGCAAGCTGGGCCATATGCGAGGTTTTCTCTAGACGTCCACGGTGTACCGTGGCCACAGGACTTTTCAAAACAGCTCGGTTGCTTCGGTTGCCCCAAGCCTCCTCGGCCTCAAGGGCGGCCTTGGCAGCAGCACCCTTCTCAGCGACCGTGGAAGCAACCTGAAACGTTGGATCAAACAAATCACTGCTTTTCATCAAGGCATTCAACGAAATTGATCTCGGTGCAAGCAACGGACCTAACTGGGAATGTGTCAAAAAAACAAAGTGCAAGGCTCACATGAATCAATTTGTATCAACTTGTTGATAACTTGTGACTCTTTAACTTGTATCAACTTGCCAAGGTAACCTACCAGAATGTGAACCCTGAAGGCGAGTCAAGTGCTAACCCTTCTCAACATGTCTCAAAAATTCCCACCCATGACCCCAAATCATCCATCGACACTCAGGTTCAACCATAAGCCAACCATTTTGGGGGTTCCCCTGTTTTGAGACACCCCCACACATTTGGCTGTGGGTCAGTTCACCCTTAGTCCCCCTGGTTCCCCGATCATTAACCAGGCTGTTTTCCCTAAAAAATGGTTGGTTATTATCCTCCATTAGTTGGTTGATTAATGTTGACTCATAGCCATATATAGCTGGTATATCCCCTATAATTGTTAGTTATCATCCCCTATTGTTGCTTATTCTCCCCCTATTATCCTCCATGAAATTGGTTGGTTAACTGCTTGACCCAGCTCGCCACATTTCAACCAATCAACCGATTCTAACACCTGACCTGGTCCCCGCTTACCCACGACGTCCGGACGGTGACCTGCACCTCACGGCATGGCTTGGAGGCTTGGGAGGCTCCGCCTGGCCACAGAGCTGGATCTCAGTTGGTCAAATTGGTTATAGAGTTTAGCAACTGAGATTAACAAATGATTAAACACATGGTTGTCTAACCAGTGGTTATATAAGCAGTGGTTATAGATTAACGAATGATTAAGTCATTAAGTCTGTTAAGCAACATCTGTTACCAAATAATGAAACAAATGGTGAATTGTTAGCAAGAAACCATCGTGCAACATGATATCATTTGGTTTTCAGTTAGTGCAAGGACAATCGTGAAACGGTGATGAAACAAATCTAAAACAATGGTTCTTTGATTGATGCTTAGCATACACAATCTGCCAGCATGTGTAACAGTGGTTAATGATTAAACTTGATTGATGAAACAATGGTCAAACAACGGTTGGTTGTATACATAATGACTGTAAAACCCATAGTTCGTGATAGCTACTTGCGTTGACCGTGCATCATCATGGTCGAAGAAGTATTCATTGGGGATCAATCGTGGTTTCTGATTGATGATGCATCATGGATCGTAAATCCTTTTATAAGCATAGCGTTAATATTTTTTTGCCGGGGCGTCCAACCGTTTGCCCTCCACAGCTTGGTGCTTGCAGAGCGGAATGGCAGAAAAACCATGCAACTTGTACACACTTATGCCCGAAAATTATGTAAAACCAACATTTTCAGTCATCAACCATCTTGAACAATTTCTACGGTGACCATCACCAAAGGCATCAATGACTTGGGCTAGCGGCAACAAAATGCTGTAAGCAATGTGAATATATGTGAATTGGTTGCTGTTAGTTCGTGCGGGTTGTCACCATTCTTCCATGTTGTTATCCATCATACCCCATTCCTCACGTCTGGTCTACTCATGTCTACTCCGTTGGCATGAGGACCTCGCATCGGCAGCGTGACTTGCCAATGCCTGCCAGTTCAGTTGCAGGAGGATCTTCTGCTGGTGACCTAGCGAAGAGGTGATTGGTAGCTGGTCATCTTCGGCACTCTGGTGCTTAAGAATGCTGGGGATGGCTGCTACAGTATATGGTTAATGGATGCTCAACTAAGGTTCTGATAACAGCTTGATCCGCATCCCTTTGGTAGCTCCAGAAATTGTTGCCTTCCAGCGTATCGTGCCTTTGCCACGTTGTAAATTCTTGGCAGGTTCATTGACGGTTAACATAGGTTACCATGCTCCCCTCAGGGGATAAGCTACCTCAACACCTTGACAACCCCTGTGGCTGCCACCAGTTCCAGGGCTGCCACCGACTGCCACCAGTCGGCTCGTCTGATGACCGGTCTCTATTCTCAGGCTCCGGGGTGACCTGCAGCAAGTGACAACGCAGTCATGCTTCGAAGTAACTCATAGGGGGTTGTCCATAAATTGTGGTATTTTCTCCATTTTCTGGCTTGACTCCATGTGAGACATGGACCTGCACAGGATCAGCCTAAGCGTATCCTGAGCAGTAAATAAACAACTATGCTCCGTGGCAAATTGATTGCCAAATGCTGGCTGGCGAAGCAAACAACCATGAGGTTGCCATGCGCCATGACATGCAATCTGGCTGCGTGGCAGGCCATGTACTATGAATTTTCCCCGCTTGAAGGGGAATGAAACATAAATGTTAACGTATTTTTACAAAAATTGTGGTACCTACTCACCATCCAATAGTAGCCTTTCTAATAGGGAAACTACCACTTTTGTACCACTGACTTGGACAAACCCATGCCGCAATTGTTCATATGAAAGTTGCTGGTATACGGTCGATGGGAGTCAAAGCTAATAGTTTGATAATGATGATGTTACCTGTTCATTGACATCTATGCTGGGATTCTAGTCATGGCTCGATCTGGTAAGCTATTGGGTATACAATATACAATCTCACCCAGCTTAAGATGCGTTTGCCATGATCCAAGTTGCACACCATGTTGCCGCCCCCCGGGGCCCCTGGATTCCCCTGGCTCAACGTAGACACAGCGCACCGCTGGGGCCAGCACGGTGCGTCTCGCCGCCTGCCATGGATCCGAATGGAGCCATGGATCCACAGGCTCCACTGGCTCAGCTGAGCCAGCTGGCTCCTGGATCGGGGCGGGTCATAGAGGGACTTAGCGCAGGGCTTCTCTGTGAAACAATGATGAAAATAACAAAAATAGTAGTAAAGACAGTATAGGAGCTACAGCAAATGTGAGAGTATACTAATAAGATTAGTAGTATCACTAGCAATAGCAATAGTAGCAGTAGCAGCAGTAGCAATATTGGGAGGACGAACACGTGGCTCATGACAATATTTTGACAATATCCAAGTATGGAGCTTCCAAATTTCCAATATTGGCGAGGTCATGACTCATGACCGTGCAAACCTGGTTCATTCAAACCCCTTTCTGACCAACTAACAGCTATTCAAACTGAAAACACTCCGCTAGGTGTTGACATTGCTTGGACTCTTGGCCACCAAAACATTTCAGGTTGCTTGGATATCTTTGGATGGAGATCCAAAACGGATAAGCAGCTGCATATTCTGTCAACTGTTTCGATATCTTTGGATGGAGATCCAAAGCGGATATATAAACAGCTGCATATTCTGTCAACTGTTTCCTATGTTGAAATGGGAGATCCGCTATTGAGAATCCGCGGCAAATTCTATCACCTATTATCACCTGTTTCCTATGTTGAAAGGAGAGGTCCGCAATTGATACACCACCCCCATCCACGCCCAATTCTGCGATGAATCGTTGATTTTTCCCCAAATATGGGATGGTTTTTGAATGTAGATGTCCAGTTGCCATTACCGTCAACCATCATGATCATCCACATCACCCACTATGCTAGCTATCGTTGGTCATATCTATCGTTGTTAAAACTTCAATACTTCATTAACAGCGTGGTTGGCTACTCTTCCATTTAACCAATCACCATTGACCATGAGCTCAAGCATGACTAAGCATCATCAACCAAGCCGCGGCTATGAACGCAAACTCCCATTCTACAACTTCCTCATCACAGCTAGCACCTAATCCACCCAGCACCCGCCAGCTTCGCACACCTCCACGAGTGTCTTAGTGCCTTGAAAAACCATCACGGACTCCTGAGCAGTGGCCCGGGGCTCAGGGATCAGTTCAGGAACTGCGAACTTCATCACCAGCTGATTGACACCACAATGGATCGGACCTGCAAACCCACAGGGCATCCCACATCTTATCATTTTCTGATGAGGAAATGGCAGGAAATCCTATGAATTTTGGAGCTGAGCCTGGATTTGTAGACTTTCATCAATCCGACTGGTGGATTGAAGCCGACCTGGACCACAGGTCATCACACTTGAACCCTCCGAAAATCACAATCATCAACCAGGTCGTTTTCAGGACTGAGCTGGTGCAAAAACGGCAATATGGCAATGAAAGTGATCAATTCCTGGTTAGTTAATGGTTAGCTACAGGGCACAATGACCAACAACTACAGGCTATCATATCTAGCTTTTAATGGCCAATCACTTTGATATACTATGAATTCCTACATGCCAAGTCACCTTTGGTAAGAGACAACTGGCAACTGAATTTCGACCATGCGTTGATGATTGCCGACTCCTTGTAATCCTTGTAGTTTCTAATTGTCATTGAATAGCAAGAGCACATCATCAATGATGGGTCAAAAATTGGTGATAAATGGCTGTTGCTGGCAAACAGCAGCAACAAGAACAACAGCAAGAACAAGAATAAGAATCAGAACAACCACAGCAGCGCTGACATTTTGGGTTGTTCAAGTAGAGCGAGTTGGGCTGATGCGTACTGCCAAAGGTCCAAGTTAATGCATCCTCAAGACAGCACTAGCTTTCATCCTGAAAATATCAAACCCTTCTTGCAGGATGCATATTTACATAATACATGTCAATTACCTAGGACTTTAGAAATGTATCACATATACAAGTTTAATATGTATCTACTTGAAAATATATGTAGTACGCATTTACCAACATGATCCAACATGCATAAATATCATAGATACAGAGATTCTGTTCTTGAAGTCCCTAATGCTTTGTCCGACCCGGTCACCGGCCTCCTCTTCGTCTTCGATGGTTTCAGGCACTTTCTCTGCCTGCGAGTTGCGACAGCGTCATGTCTGTCCATGGGCAACCCAAATGTCTGTCCATGGGCACCCCAACCAACCCTCAAATCCCTCAAATATGTTCGTGTTGAAGAGGAAATCACCAAAAATTATAGACTTTGGCAGGTACGCCGTGGCTATGGACACACTTAAGCAAAGCCACCTTATCTTTAGCCCCAGGAAATTAATACAGGAACTTAGGATCGGGATTTGGTATCTGGCTGTTAACCATTGTTTTCCTTATGATTGGTTGGTTTTTATCCCCCATTGTTCGTTTGTTAATATTGACCCAATGACTAACTATGGTATTATTGGTTGGTCATCCCCCATTTGCGAATATTGAACCAATGATGTTCTTGGTTGGTTATCCCAACACATTGGGTCATTGTTAGATAGCCATCTATGACCCGGCCATGTGTTGGAGTCCTAGTACCAAGCCTCGTCCTGCTCTGGCCACTGGGGAGCCACGATCTCCACGCCATCATCCTGCTGGATCGATCTTGGGATGGGCACCAGCACCAGCACCACCACCACCACCACCACCACCACCACCACCACCACCACCACCAACAACAACAACAACAACAACAACAACAACAACAACAACAATTATGAAACCAAACAGCCTTAACCCTACTTACCTTCATATGTGCTTTATATGTATTTCTTTTCCATTTCTGATATCCGTTTATTTTACATTGATGCTAGCTTCCATTCTTGCTATCAATTTATTTCCACCGAGTGCTCACAGTGTTTTTGTCACTGGAGACTTTTGTCATGTCTGACCACTATGATTGACCATGATGCATTTTCTTGCAAGTCTACAATCTTCAATTGACTTCATCATAAAAGGAGACAATTGGAGAACCGCGCAATCTTAACCTGCGCTCCGGGAAGTGAGGATATGTAGGAATGAGTAGGTTTACGCAAAAAGGGCAGATTGGGATAATGAATACTCAATGGATAAAGGTCTGGCCCGTCAGTGCAATACAGCGGGTTGAGAAAAGGTTGTTGGAAAAAAGAGGCCAAGCCGCAGGATTCCAAACTGGAGAATGGAAAAAAAATGGAAAAATAAAACAGATTTTGACTAGCCTGGAAGAATGGAAAAAAAACAATTTTTTCCTCGAAAATATCCATTTTTTTCCATTCTCCTCCGTACAGCCAAGATCTTGAAAATACCTATTTTTTCCGCATGTTCCTTCACGCAGCCTACCAGGGACTTACCGGGGACGTACCAAGGACCAACCTCTGGTGGTACGTGCAAGCATAAATGCAAACGTGAGAAGTCTTGAATCTTTTAGAAAGCGATGGTCAAAAGCTAGAAAACATCGGGTGGCTAGCTGGACTGTGTTGGAACGCAAGTTCCTTGGTACGCTATGTGCTATATTCTCTGCTAGGAACTTAAAGAAAGGACATACTTTTTCAGCCAAGTAAGGTCTAAAAAAGAACCCTTGTCCCTTTGCAACTGTGTGAAGGCTGACCCGGGTTATCAGGAGCGCATTGATATTTTTGACAGGGCTAGAAGATTTGGAATAGAAATTGCATGCATTTTAGGAATAGATATTGGTATCAAAAAAATGGATTTGAGTACATCAGGGATAAGCTAGGTTTGGTTTTTTATAAAACAACAACAACAACAACAACAACAACAACAACAACAACAACAACAACAACAACAACAACAACAACGACAACGACAACGACAACGACAACGACAACGACAACGACAACGACAACGACAACAACAACGACAACGACAACGACAACAACAAGAACAACCTATGGCTTGTTTATGATCAGTCGTTGGGTAACTAATGATGGTCATTGATGGGTTTCCCATTAGCCACCCAAGTGAATCGCTTCTTTCCGCATCAACGAAGCCTACACAGCGCTGGCAACTTTGCAAAAGTGAACATGTTTCAGCAACTTGACCTTACTGTATCATGGAAACCGTTGTGCCATGCATGAACCATCACCAACCGACCCTAGTTCACAATCACCGTCAACTTAATCTTGGCAACCCACGGTAACCCTTGTTTGACAACTCTTCCCCTCCGTTCAGCATCACGGTCAATTTTCAGCAACCGGCGTCCCACCTCCTCCTCGGGGTCCGGCCAAGCACCAGTTGTGCTGTCACCAGCCCTTGGCTGCGTCTCCCGCCTCGAACTGAGTGCAAGAGTTCTTTGTGAATGATGACATTGATCCCATTTGGATGAAATTTTGGGTTGACATGGGTTTCTCAATGTGCGCAGAGTTATCATCCCATATCAAACCATTGATAGTAAAAAACAACCATGACTTTGGGGCCCCTTATGGCTTGAGAAACGGTGGTTCATCACAGTGGTAGACGTATATTATGATGCTGGGTTGATGGTGAGTTGAGGGTTAGTTGATGTTTACACTCTGGCACACTAACCTGGTTGTGTGGAAAATCCACGATTTATGCTGTTTTCCCTCTAAACACGGTGATTCTTGAGCGCAACCAAGTTAGTTTGCCAAAGGGAAGTTGCAGTGGTAAATGTGATGGTAAGTTGATGGCTAACGAATGCTAACGAGTGGTTTAACTCATGGTGAGCTCCCCAGTCTCAAGTTGGCTGAAGCAACTGGGATAGAATTCTCATGCTTGCCCGTTTCGCATTGACAGGTAACTGTTGTCAACCAAATCCAGGTCAAATAATTGCTCACAAACTCTACCGTAAACAATTTGGGTTTCACGTTTCACATGGCATTGAAACCAAGTCACGACTCAACCCACTGCCACCCCAAGCATTGAAACCAAGTCACGACTCAACCGGCTCATCTGTGCCCTCTGGCTGGCTGCCGCCAGGGGCGCCAAACAGGCTATTCAGCAGTCCTGGCACAGATGGGACTCGTCCATGTGGGGGGTTGCTCCTGGTCACTTGATGGCACTTAAACAGACATGTTTTACATGTTGGATGATTAGTACTAATGCTATCTAATGCTAATGGCTACCCAAGATTAATAAACCCCTGGTTGATTAATAGGGGGTATCCCCTAAAAGCCTTGGTTTGCCATTAAAATGGGACCCCCCCTAGTTAATCAACCAGGGGTTTATTAATCCTGGGTAGCCATTACCCATCCATTGCAACCTGGACTTACCTCTCTTCCTCCCAACCCATCCTGCCAAAGATCGGGACGCAGCCGGTGCTTCTTCAATCGTTGGCGCCGCCAATTTGGAGGTCTGGCAGTGGAACAGCAAACCGACAAAATCCCGAAGTGGATGATGATGGATGGTTGACCATGATGCCCAGTTCAAATCATGGCCAAACCGCACGCAAAAAAAAACAGTTCTTCTGCATGGCTGCTTATCCCGACGGAAGAGGATCCATGGCCAAAGCTCCTGGAGCTTGCCCATATCGCTGCTGGATCGGCAGAGTTTTGATCAGCCGATAGAGACGGGGGGCACCTTGGTGCATCTCTACCAAGTTGCTGACGGATGGATTTATAGTGAGGGATGGCTGGTAATGGACTACAGGATTCCCCCACTTCACTTCAAGCCGTCAGTGTTCAGAGAACGCGGGCACAGGATTCCCCCAAAATATATCAAAATATGGCTTCAGGCCCGTTTCCGGCACCCATTAACAGCGTTTCTTAGCTAACAGCATTTTGTGTACCCGAATGTCTTGAGCGCCAGATGAAATCCATATTTTTCCTGTCAAATTAAGGATTTGTTCCGATGCCAGTTGAATAGACACCTCAAATAAGCAACAACAAATCAAGAATTCTTGAGTAGCACCCTCCCTGAACTTTCAATGCTACAAGTACGTGTTTACCGTATGCAGCCCAGGGTCGGCCGAAAACTGAAAGAACTGAACAAAAACTGAAAAAACTATAATTTTCAGAGAGATGGGGGGTGCTCGCGGCTCATCTATCTCATTTTTTTTTTGCGGATTGTTTTCAGTTTTTCTCAGTTTTCAGTCCCGATCTTCCAGAAAACTGAAGAACAATTCAAATAAAAGACTCTAATTTTTGAGTTGGTTATTGTCTCTTATATAATATGCCCGGGCATCCAGCAACACTGTTAATCATTTCTGCCAATTCCTTCCAAGTCGCATCGAGCAAATGATGATCATTGATTCAGCGACAGCAAGAGTACATACCTTTTAGTGGTTTCATGATGTTGCCTAATAATTGATTGATTGATTTGTGACCATGCGCTGTTCGATTCTGCTATTGTTCAACCTTGAGCCAATCATTGCACCTTAGCAACCCATAACTACAACATATGTTGTAACCACAAGTATTTCAACCATCATAAATCATAAAAATGCTAAGGCTTTATATTCCCTGACGCTTGCAGTTACCATTAGAATGAGCAACCAGCTAGTTTCTACCATTGTTGCAAATGGAGCTGGTTATCTAATTTGACTTATTGGTAATTGGAAGCATCGATTTTCTTATTTGATATTACACGGTTACTTTGCAAAGTGGCTAAGTGTGTTAGCCACTTTTGCATTCTGGTCATTGCTATCGCCAACCACCCGTTGCGTCCCGTTGCAGAGCGCAGCCGGCCTCAGGGACCATCTCACTTTCAGGAGCCTCGGCCCCGGAAATGTTGAAAGGTGCAGCTGACGGATTTTCATATCCCACAGATTGAATATTTGAAAATCTTCTTGGGATATGAAAATCGGAAATATTTTTCATATCCCACTGGTTTATACTTCATATCCCGCAATTATCATATACTTCTTGGGGACTATTTTTTTTTCCATCGCCATCCCGAAGGTAAGGGCTGGGGATTGTTTCGAATGGTTTTCAAGCAGTTGATGCTTAACAGTCGTTGGTTAGGGATTTCAGCGGCTAACAACTGCATATGAATGGTCACTGATAGCAAATGACGGTTCACTACTGGGGACTGAGAGTGGCTGGGATCCTGCCAAGCAAAGCACTAAGCAGTTTCTACATGATGGCTGTGATGGTTGGATACCCGCAACGAATGTCAACACCTCCAGCGATCTGTTGTGGATTGGTTCTCTTGGCTGACCGGCGATGCCTACCCGTGAAGCAGCAGGGCACCTAGGAAGCCGATCAGCAAGATCCATTTTCTTCCGAAGTAGAAAAATAAATCATGATTCGACATGTACGGGCGAAAGGCAGAAGCAGCATGAAGCAGCAACTAGTCGGAACCACCAGCCGATTAAAGAGAAATCTGTGCTGGTCGTTATTGATTAAAAACTACTCAAAACTCAGAACCAATGGGTGGTTCCAGCAGATTTTTTGCGTCCTTAACTAAATCGCCACACCCCACCTTTCCAACAAGGTTGATGGATGGTTAGTTCAGGGTCAACAATGGTCAACCACCATGGTACTCCCAACAGGTATCAAAACAAAGGTTGCTGTCTCATGATAGGTCATCAAATGTCATAATGTCTCATAATGGCTGACTATGGTTTAGAGCGGTGAGTTTTTGAATCCGCGACTTTCCAAGCTAAATGGGAAACCCCTGGTAATGCAACCAAACCATACGAAACCACATGTTTGACAGTGAAACACAAGCTATTGCTGGATTATGAAAAGCTTGTTCTACTATTATCATTCAATGGTTAGCCAGTTGATTCTGAACCATTTGAGTCACCATTCTCTGACAATTCTTATGCATCCTCAACTAACTGCCATTAACCATCAGTTAGTTAATAGTAAACCAAAAACTGGCCACCAACTAGTCACCAACTAACCATCAATTGACCAAAAATCCCCAAACTTGAGCATGAAAACTTCATTCCAACTAATTAATCATCTTAAGTCACCATTCATCAACTAGTCATCTTAAGAATCTTGATCACAATGCCACTGCTTCCCGGGCCATGGCTCCTGGTTCCACATGTTCCATCAAGGCTCCGAGGTCGGCACGGCGTCCGTGGGCTCTGTTGGCGGCTCACCGCTGGGATCCGCTTCGGTCGTCGGCTCTC
Organism: Symbiodinium kawagutii; assembly: GCA_009767595.1. Classification (NCBI taxonomy): domain Eukaryota; class Dinophyceae; order Suessiales; family Symbiodiniaceae; genus Symbiodinium; species Symbiodinium kawagutii. The sequence goes on along the minus strand of VSDK01008770.1, from coordinate 398,632 downwards.
GCTGCAGCAGCAGCGGCACGCCGTGGCGCAGTTCGTTGGCTAAGACTTCGTCCGCGTCGTCCTGGGGTCTGTGTTGGTGATTCTCATGGAAGTAATGGTGGTTACTGGTGATTACCAGTGGTTAGAATAGTGGTTTGTGGTGGTTAATAGTGGTTAATCATGGATGTGAATGGTGGTGAACTGGTTCAGGGATGTGAATAGTAGCTACCAATGGTTGGCACCTGCGGTCGTCCACCCCCAGCATGCGTGCAGAGGCGGACAGTCAAGTTCAAGGCACTAGCAGGTTCCTGTGGAGATTGCAATTCCATCTCGTACCACGAAAAAAGGAACAAACACCGAAAAATTGAAATGACCCGTAAGGACCCTTTTGGGTCAATTGGAAAATAGTGGTTCATAATGGCGCTTAATAGTGAATTTGTTTTATGGTGATGAATGCCATGATTGGCCATGGTGGTTTGAAAGAATGGAACTGATGTTGGCTTACGAGCAGAATAGGCTGCACAATAGCTTACGTACAATGACCAGCAATAGAGGTTAGCAATGATGACTGATAGTTCATAATGCTCAAGGACAGTGGATCGTGCGTCTAACAAAGGTTAACAATCATGGATGATGTCCAACGCAGCTTAGACTGGTGCTTCACTGGCAGTTAATGATGGTTCAACGTAGATTAGCCATGGGCCCATAGGCGTTCTACATCGGTTCCCTGCTGAGCATCTTGGAACCTGGTGCCCTGTGGATCAGCGGCTGGTAAATGTTCATCATCATGGCTGATGGTTGAGCCGTGACGGCCGGTGATGATTCTGTAATGATATGTAGTCTCGGGAAAAAGTCATGATGATGATGGTGATGATGATGATGATGATGATGATGATGGTGATGATCATGATTTGGTGGTGACGATGATGATGGTGGTGGTGGTGGTGATGATCATGATTTGGTGGTGGTGATGATGATGATGGTGGTGGTGGTGATGATCATGATTTGGTGGTGGTGATGATGATGATGGTGGTGGTGGTGATGATGATGATGATGGTGGTGGTGGTGATGATCATAATTTGGTGATGATGATGGTGGTGATGATGATGGTGCTGGTGATAAGGCTTCAGGCGGACTAGTAAATTATTGTCAAACATTGCCCCATTGCTGTTGCCGGTAGTGCCGGGTGAACACCATTGGCCGTGGGCTGACCCTGGGATGTTCGCCTCGCAGTTGATCGCAAGTGAAATTTCGAGCGGTGGCTACTGAGATGCTTGGCTGCTTGCCATGAATCATCCTATGACAAAAACTCCGCAATAAATGTATAACATTCAGGGATTTTTTGATATTATAGAAAATCGATCTTTACTAAGATGTAAAATAGTTAAGTCACCAACTATAATATCACTTACTAATTAAAGAGTTTTGATATTGAATAAAAAACAAGCTATCCTAACTCAACTTGGCCATTCACGACTTGGAGGCCACACCACCAAGCAGCATCCGTCACCACCCGCGCCTCATTCTCCAAGGCAAGGCATTTGCCGTTCACCTCCACCAAGAGATCGCCCACGCGTAAGGATGGCTGTCCCGGGGATGAGCGGATCGACCTGAGCAAGCAACCAACGCCCAGGGATGCCACGGGATCCCGGTTCGCGCGCCAGCAGTTCCTAAGACTAACCAATTAATAGATATTAATGGTGGTTGATTGCAGATTACGTAACAAGTTATGTACATAAACCGCCAACAATAGTAGATATAGTAGGGAATATCATGGCTAATGATGGTTTCACTGACTTGGTTTAGCCAAATCAATCACCAGTTCTCAGTTTTAAGAGGTAAATCAGCTATTACTATGGTGGATTTTTCACTGCTAGGTTAATTTGCCAGTAAGATTGAGTGAGAATGGTTGATAATGGTCATTAATCCTGGTTGATAAAGGCTATCGTGCTCGGATCTGAAACTCTGGTTTGAAGATGCCATGGCTGACTATGGATGATTAATGATAATTGTGGGTATCTGATGATGTTGTGAATGCACTTTAGCTGTCTGGGAAACTATACGGTACAGCCTCGAATGGACATCATGGTGGCATCTGTTGGCATAAGATGGCATAAGGCTGTGCTAACCATGCTCGCTATACATATTAAACTGAAATTCAAACATGGTTTTCTCTCTTTTCCTGCGCTGGCTGGTGGTAACGGATCGACTTCCCATGGCGCTCCGGCCACGCCACTCCACACGATAGCCACGTCCTTCTACAAACTCCACCTGCCCAGCATCAACGGTGTGTCATCCACGGATCCCACTGCTGGTTGAACTAAGTCTTTATATAATGGTTACAGGAAGCTCCATCAATCGTTCACAATGGCGGAGCAAAAGCGGATTGGATTACACGTCCAACAGTTGAGTACTAAAGATAGGGTGCAACCCTGGCAACCACATAGATACTAGAGCTCGGTTAGATCCCCACATTCGCTTGCAGAACCATCTCGCAGCGGCGGCGCAGGTTCCTTTCCTACATTTGCCAACGGGCTGCTGTCAGCCCGCAGTTCTGGTTTTCAGGGATATTGAGGGATAATTATTAACCATGCATCATCGAATCTATGACCATTTTGACAATACATCTGGATCATCTTATGGATTTGATGTGATTTGATCGTGTGCATGATCACCAAGCCGAGCTTCACGAACCGTTGTGGCTGACCCGGGCTCTGAATCGACCAGGGATCCGGGAGAATCATCAGCCCCAACGGCTTCAAATCCCTCCACCGATGTCAATGCTTAGACTTAGATGTTGCTGAGATGAAATCCATCATTCCCCACCATTGATCAACACATCAACCATTCATCAATCATCATTACCCTCTAACCATATCTAACCATTGATGATTAGCCAACTTTTTGCAGAGAGCCTTTGTCTATCGTTAATCATTCGCATTGATATTCACCATTGATCACGCATCATCAAGCATCATCAAGCATCATTACCCCCCTGTGATTGATCTTGCTTATTAACCATCAATGATCAGTTGGTTGCTGCCAAGTTTGGGCCAAAAAATCTCTGCAGCCTACCCAATTCAAGGCCTGTGGCCTCCCAGTGATGTGAAGACTCGATGATCATGACCATCCCAAAAAATGGCGGTTTGTCCAAACATGGCAGCCTGAGAATGGTTGGTTTTGATGCTAGAAATGGTCAAAATAAAGGGTGATTTGGGGGGCCCCCCATTCTCAGAAACCCCAACAGATGTTTAGTGCCAATCCCGGATTAATAAACGCCGGGTTTACTGATTGGGTTTCAATTTAGCGGGAAACCATGACTCATGGCGGATACCCCGTCGTTCATCAACCAGGTCTGTATCAATCCAGGGTTGGCATCAACAAACAAAATTGCCTATGTCCTCAACTAAATCGATCTTTTTGTTGATGAGAAAGCCCCCCCCAAAAAAAAACGGTTCACCTTCACAATCAGCATTGCTCTGAACCATTGGATCATCATTATTGCCAACCCATTGGTTGAGTCAACCCGCCCGGGATCTCCCACCGCTTCCGCCTCCAATCCAGCACCCAGCTGGGGATCTGGATCCACAACCAGGGTGGCAGCCACCTGGCCAGCTGGTGCTACGCCATGGGCACCATGAAGGCCCTCCACCGAATGATCGTTGGTAATGCTTATGGCGAACTCACTTGGTTCCGGGTGTGGGAAAACTAAAGCCGTTCCTTCAAGATCTTCAAGTGATTTGTTTCTAGAAAAATGATGCTTTTTGACTTCCAGGGGAGGTAGAAATCATTCATAGATATTCATAGTACATAATGTTCGGTTTGGTGGCTGACGTTGGTTGATACTGGGTAGACCCTAATTAAACAGCCAGCCCCTTCCACTGGCATCCTGTAAAATGCAAAGATTCCTGAAACAAAAACAGCATCAAAAAACATTGGGTTGCAAACGAAGGGCAAGGGCCAATGATGGCTCACTGTATTGGTCCAAACGTAGAAATATCAACGGAACCCTGGTTAAAACCATCAGTGATTGTAGCGTCACTACATTCTGGAGACTTTTGATCGGAACATCTATTGATTGGGTGCAAGGGATTCATTGAGAGGGGGTGAGTCAATTGAGGCTTGTCACTTTGTCACTTCGACACGCATTCAGAATCTGCGATTGAGACTTTGCACAGCCGTCGCAACTGGTTTCAAAAAATCGCTGTCTAAGATTTGTTCATGTTTTTGGATCGGAAACATGTAAAATTATCTTCTGCCTGCCCGCGGTGAGAGATCCATGAGTAAACCACCACAACATTTGGCGAAACAAACCAGCTATTGAGCTGGTAAAAAGAAAGGTACTTTGTTCACCGATGGAACTCCGTGAGAATTCACAAACTCCTCGGAAATCTGTCGTGAATGTTGCGGCAAATTGTTGGTGGTGGCTCCTGGGAGGTTCAAACACCATTGGGTTTTAACTGCTTCTACTCATGAATCCAATCATATTGGCATCACCAGAAGGAAACGATCGCCCTGCCCGGATATAGACAAAACACCACTGAGAGGATCACCTGAACATAGGCAGATATAGGCAGCCTTGCAGCCCGTAGTTCTTAAGGACATGTTGCCACCAACGGCGCGGCCGTGGTCCATCCCCTTGGTACCTTGTCATCTTGTGGTGACCGGCTCACCGCACTGGAGTTGATGCTCTGGGTGCCTCAACTGCGCCAAGCTGAGCTGTGAAGTACCCTCGGTAGGTTGGAAAAATGCCGACAATATAGAAAGCATCGGAAAACCAGACACATGGGGGAACAAATCCAAGTAGGGCACTCCACCAATTTGGCAGCTTTCCATTAACACGACCAGCTCATTTCTAATCGTCTTCTTCCACTCTGTCAATCTTTGGCTGACACTGCTGGCGCTCAAAACGCTACAGGACGTCCAGCGGGCCAATGTGGGCAGCCTTCACAGTTGCACTGGCAGAATCTGACAGCTTGGGCAGCCGGACTGACCTTGCTGGCAGCGTTGGCAAATGCAGACCTGGCCGACCCAGCTGGGCTGCAGCTGCCACCAGTGGAGCAACTGGTGCGCTCGGCGGCTACAGCAACAGGCCAGTACCCACCAACGAATCTCAACTGCCTATGGCGCAAGGATCCTTCGCCAGCCGTGGATTATAACAGTCTTGATCGGTCTGGCAGGCGATTTGTCTGGATCATTAAGCAGTCCAAGGCCTATTCACCGCATGAATAACCAGCCATCAACCAATTTCCGCCACCAACCATTCTCAACCATTCGCCGCTAAGAATAAGGGTATTCGACATGGCTCTTGCCCGTTAACTACCAATCCTTGAAGCAAATCTCTCATCAGTGAACGGGTGAAGGTGCGAGACAACCAAGGGCTGATCCACTCCGACGAGTACTGAGGCACTGGGTCAACACCTCCACCTGATGATGGAGTATTGGCGGCTGATGCTGCTGAAAAGTCAGCCCATCTGAGTTCATTTTAAACCGCCACTCATAGTGCCATAGTTGACATGGTAAGCAGAGCATCCATGGTAAACATAGCTTAAGCGAAGTTGACACGAAGTAAATCCAAGTACAGTTTTTGCAAAAAACAAACGGTTGCACAGTTAAAATGCTGGTCAAGAATGGTCAAGAACTCCTTCAGTCCAACAATTTCCAGGGCGGGGGCCTGCTCCAGCTAAACTTCCCGGTGCCGCGGCTGCCCTCGTCAAATCGCTCCATTAAGCCTGGGTGAGGGAGTGGAACCAGCATGGGGTTCCGACGCTGTGGTGGGCCAGCTGTGGATGCATGGAGCGATGGTCTTCCTTGGAGAAGTGGTGGTTAATCCACATCACACTGTTTGGTTAAGCCAGCGTGATATATGAATGTCAATAGTGGTGATGATTCATCTTCTGATTGGGACAACGACCCTGATGCATGCAAATCTCAAAACCTCACGATTACGCAATCTCATATCCCCAAATGTGAGAAATTGCCTTTCTGCAAATCCAATAGGACAGCGGTGGTTTCAGCAAGCTCGGGAGAAATACCACCAAGACAGGTGGCTGCTTCACTCCTGGCATTTTCGGGTCTAAACGTGCTCTTGGAATGTGGGAAACACCGTTTTAGTGTGAATCAATGTGAACCGATCACGTCTTGCAAGATGGAACTGTCATCCACAGCTTGAATATACTTTATAGAAGCATGCGCATAATGAGCATACGCGCGCACTCTTCCATACCAAGGGATTTACAAGTGTGATTAGTTATATCCGTGAAGAACCAACCTGCGAGGCCCGGCAGTTGGACGTGCATCGCTAGGAGAACTAAGCATGGGATGACATGTGCCACCAGCCGTGGGATGATCATCCAGCCGTTTGTTTCCCCGCCTGCATGGATGGCGGTCCACCGAAGCTTGAGCCGTGAAACGAGTTGCTTGTCAGGTTCTACCGGCCTATCACATAGATGGTGGGGCCCCCTAGTTGGCTAGCTTGGGTTATAACATGTTATAACTACGTAAATGCCAACCATGGGAGATGTAACATGATATAAGTATAGTTAAATGGCTTAATGACTAACTTTTAAATTGGGGAGCCCACCTGGTAGATGACACTACCACCATCCACTGTCATAGTCATTGACATCGTTTTGTGACACCTTGCCACTGGTTTGATCTTGCAACTCAATTTGGACATGGGTCAAAAACCGCATATGGAGAAGAATTTATCCAGACATATCCACACCATCGCTGGCAGTTTGAAATCACCCCAGCACACGGCAGCAACAAATCCAGGCAGAATGGACCATTTGCTCCTCCCAGTGATTCTCACAGATCAGGTGGCCGACAGCTGGTGCGAAAGCCCATGGAAGGAAGGCTGCGATTTCCGATTGCATTGGCCTTCCATCCACTTTGTTTTAAATCACACAATGCATCATCATCATCATCATCATCATCATCATCATCATCATCATCATCATCATCATCATCATCATCATCACCATCATCATCATTATCACCCACCCACATCATCACCACCAGCATCATCATCATCACCAGCATCATCATCATCATCATCATCAGCATCATCATCATCATCATCACCAGCATCATCATCATCATCATCATCACCATCATCATCATCACCATCATCATCACCATCAGCCTCATCATCATCATCATCATCATCATCAGCAGCAGCAGCAGCATCAGCATCATCATCATCCCCAGCATCATCATCATCCCCAGCATCATCATCATCCCCATCATCATCATCATCATCATCATCATCATCATCATCATCCGCCACCACCACCATCATCATCACCACCATCATCACCATCACCAGCATCATCAT
>VSDK01008770.1:355892-391081 GCA_009767595.1 Symbiodinium kawagutii | reverse complement strand
TCACCAGCATCATCATCATCATCATCATCATCATCACCATCATCATCATCACCAGCATCATCATCATCATCACCATCATCATCATCATCATCATCATCATCATCATCATCATCCACCACCGCCGCCACCACCACCACCACCACCACCACCACCGTGCCATTTTCCACCTATCCTTGCGCAACACGCAGTGCCCAACTTGCGCCATGAGCACGGTGGGGCAGCCGCGCAACATTGGACGTCCCACAAGGTCGATTGGCTGATGGCAAATCGCTGTTGATGATGTAACTATATGATGGTGACCGCCCGGTTATCGCCATCTTTCCAACCAAGCAAATAAAATGCAAATAGATGAATATCAACAAAGGTTTTCCATGAGAGTTGGTTTGCTATCGACTCTCCGATTTTCCAACTTACCAACATCCTAACACGTCCTTACTACCTTGCATCTTGCACTGATTCACGGGCGCTTTAGCTCTTGAGGTCGCCCAATGTCGCTACTCAGCGGTCAGTGTGTGAAGGTCCTTGGCGGCTGAATCTGGAGCCATGTGATTCTGGTGAATGATGGTTGGTTTATGGTGGGTTATATCTATATATATATACTGTATATATATATATATGTAAATATATATATATATAGATATATATATATATCTTTCTATCTATCTATCTATCTACCTATTGATCAACAGCTGGTTGCAGTAATGATGCTTCACGATGATTGATGATGATTAGATGGTTGATTGCGATAACGCGGTGCATTTTCCATCTTGACTATGATCAATCCAAGCTATCGATTTTAGATCAGCCTTGGGCTAAGCTTATTACAGCTTGGAACCTAACAGTCACGGTATCTCAGTCCCTTCCAAAACTGGCAGGAAGCATCCTGCTGCGGGATCATGGTTTCATAGTTCCATCATGTTAGCTAGCCCCCGAATGGTTACACCCAAGTTATCCCAAATTGCTATACCCAAATGACTTTGGTAGGAAAAACTGCCAGCCAGTCACTTCAATTTACCACCAACGTTGACAAGTTGCTAAGGGCTGGCCCTGCAGCATGCTGCGGACAAAGTTCACCTCGCACAACAGGAGGAAGTGTCAGCGTGGAAATAGCAGGCCCAGAACACGAGTGAAGCTCGGATTGCATGTAAACGTGTTTTGCGTTTTTGTTGAAACGTATATGAGTGGCGATCAGAATTAATTGCTGATGTAGTTTCCATTTAGGATTTACGGCGCCCCGTAAAGTGTTCTGGCACAAAGGGTTTTCTGGGGGTGTCGTCGCTTGGCCGCCCCCTATCGTTTCTCCAGGAAATCACACAAAACGGGCCCTCTGATAATGAAATTGCTCCATGATAAAAAACCTTACTCGAATCTTAATTCATCGATATTGAAATTATGGTTGGCTTATTCTCCATGCTTGTTGGCCATTTCTCGCCCAACTTTTATCAACATTTATCAACCATTGACCATTCATTAACCATTCAAAACGGTAAGTTGATGTACTATCGCCCATTGTCAAGCATCAACTATTAATGGTGGATTGATGTATTACCAACCATGGTTCGTGGTTGAACCGCCCATTTGAAAAACATGTTTGTCAACCAATCATTTGTTAAAGGTTACTAGGGAAAATAAAATGTGTGAATCAAAAACCACCAACCACTATTTGTTTAACCATTGTTGTTGGTTATTATCCCCTAATATACGCCATCTATAGTGGTTATAACTAGCTAATCATCGATGCATTACCAACCATTCACCATCGGAATAAAGTCAATGGAGCTGCTGAGCCCACCTTCTGCTCAGTATCTTCCAGCTTGTCCCAGTCCTCCTTGCTGATGGCATACACCTGCCATGCGGATTGGCCTGGGAGGGGTCCACGGCCTGTATCCCCCAAAGGCTCGGTGGATATCATGTATAATATAATTACTAGGGTTGACCCACGTTGACCCATCAAATGATCCAAATGCATAAGTAAATAAATGTAAATCTGCCATACATGGAGTATCTGGGCCCTTCAGAAGGTCCAGAGAGGATTTGAAAGCCAAACTATTGCACAGTTTTGGAGTACAACACGATGCCATTCCACTCATTGTGCTGAGATTTCGGAGGATTTCCAGACCTCCCAGTTTTGTGCGTTTTCCATGCAGCTTGGCATGACACTTTGCAATTGCTGATTTGGGGACCTTGTAAATGACCAAAAGAATGGTTGGCATCGGTTGGAACTTGCTTGACTGACGCCTTTTGTTGGTGAAACCTGCTTCCTCCAACAGCCTGACTCTTCACGCCAGCAAAAGCCATCACGCTCGTGGGTTGATTCATAAATTGCTGTGCCATTGGTGGTGGTCTCCACACCGTTGATCATGTTTGCTTGGCGGGTTCCGTCATCCAATCCCTACAATGAATCTTTCTGGTGCTCCAGGATTCTTCAACATGTCTAGGTTCCAAATTCTCAATCATGGCTTCACTAGCCATCATCAAGCATACGGAACCAACGTGAACCAGCAACCATCATGAAGCCATGATGAAAAACCATAAACATCCAGAAACAATGATTGATCATGATGAACCACCACAATCAGAAACCATTTCACACCACTCTGAACAACAATTGGCTTCTATAAATAAAGATCACTGTCGGCCCCCCTCCGCCAACACCAAAGTCAGGAGTACCCGCAGCGGCTACTCGGTACCTATCAGCAAGGCATGGCAAACCAGCACATCCCTGGCTGGAGAGTTGCAATTTCCAAAATGGGAATCATCTACAAATGCAGGTGTTGACAGGATTTCCACTCAGAAAGATTTGATTGGTGGTTGAACCACCCCTATGAAAAATATCAGCCAACGTACCATCCCAAAGTCATCGGGGGAAAATACAAATCAAATTAGATATGGTAGTAAAATGTACTAGCTGAAGGGCCCCAGTCCATTGTGGATCCCACATTGAACCACCGCTGGCCCCGGCACAGCCTGAGGGTGCATCCGTTTAGCCGTTTGGCTTCCCGATTTTTTGTCGCGCTTGCCACGTGTGTATAATGCTGATTCTTTTGCTGGGGCATCCAGTGGGTTTGCCCGAAAAAAAGACGATGTCTAGTGCTATTGAAAAGGCCTACGTATACAATGCGCAAGCCAAAAGTTGCAGAAGCAGGTCATGCTAAAATCTCGCTGCTCCGCTCGAAAGAAAAGGATTGGATCTAATTAAACTCACCATGCGTCTATCGGCAGGAAGCCTTGCACGCTTCTTGACCCTTCCAGGTACCTTCGTTTTTCTGTCCATCGCAAGGGTTGTTGCCGTCCAAGTAGCGATCATCATCAGTGAGGCAGCTTCCAGATCCGATGCAAGGATATGTGCTCTCGCCATCCCACTTGTAGAACCTGAACCAGTCATATTCGCTGGTCATAGGGTACTGATTGTTCTGGATCTCCTTACCTCCAAAATTTGCCTTTGGCCCAAAGATCCACAAGTTCATCATGATCTTGGCCGATTTGTCAGGAATGGGTGGCTGTCCTCCATAGTGGGTTCGCACCACCTTTCCATCAATGAACCAGGTCACTTTGTTTGGAAGCCATTCGAATGCAAATGTGTGGAAGTCTTGGCGTGCGTTGCCGGAGAGAAAGGAATTTTGGGCGGCAGCAATTTTGGTGCTCCACCATTCCGTGTTGTCCGCACTCAAAACGTTGGTCGTCACGGAGTTTTCATGGTCACCAGTGACCTCAATGTCAATCTCTCGCCAGTGATGAAACTTGGCATCGCGGAAGACAAACATGGTGGCCACGAAATTTCCGTTGATGTCGGGGTTCCCCGCTTGCACGTCTGGCGCCTTCATCCGCACCTCATAGCGGCCGTAGCGGAACATGTTGCGCCGGGCTCGGAGCTCTCCACTGACCAAGGGCTTCTCATCCACCGTGCCGACCTCAGCATGAGAGCATCGCTGAGTGGCGATTCCTGGATTTGGCTTCGCAGTGATCTTCATGGTGCCATCAGAGAAGCTGATCTGTTCCTTGACGAAACGCACATCACCTTCGAACAAACCGCCATCGGACCATGTCCATACGGGATCGCTGTCCAGGTCCAAGGGAGCATTGAATTCCTCGACCAAGGTCAAGGTGAAGCCATCATAGACTGGATACTCCTTGGAGAGGTCGGGATGTCCGTAGATCTGTGCCAAAGCTTTCTGCGAGACATTGGTGGAGCTCACGTTTCCACGTAGCTGCCTTGGGGACAGGTCATCGCCAAAGGCACTAGCGAAGCACGTCAAAAGGAATGCGAACGCTGTGAGTCGTACCATTGCGAAGTGTCACCCGCAACAGTCTTAAATAATGCGCTTGTGGCAAAGCAAAACTTGAGCCCAAAACTTGAGCGAATGAATGGATTAAGACACATCGATTACATATAATATCGCCAAAATGCTAGTGTGGATCTCTCCTTCTTCCAGTATGCTCCTGGAGAATCCATTCATGAGGGGTATTCATGGACAACATGGCCTCTGGTTTCACCGACGCCTTAAGATGCACCTGCCCATGAGGAATACCCAGCGATGTAACTTTATTGCCAGCCGGTGATGCATGGATAGTTCACCACCATCATGTAACCCCGGTAAAACCCCAAACATGCTGATTGCAATCATCATTTGTTTCAAAGCTTGTCAGCCACAACCATCAACCGTCGAGTGAATCACACTAAATGGCGAACCATCATCAACCATGAGAACGCATGAAGACCATGATAGTTTCTAACCATCTACTAATTTAGCATCTAACCTTTGATAATAATGAACCGTTGTCACAGTTAACATCCATTTTCCATGATGCCAACCATTGCAGGTCAGCAAGGGCACTTCCAGACTTGCCATGTGCAACGTCCAGGGCGCGTCCAATACGCAGCTCCTACACCACACGGCGAGACGTTCCCACACCCGCGTAGCTTCACCCTGTGCAGGTCCAATTGTGGAGCTAGAAGTTCAGCTTCCATATGGATCCATTCATCATCTAAATTAGATTATTTGGTATGAATTGGGGGTCCCCTATTTTGAGAAACATCTATATTAACACTTGCTGCTCTTAGAAATAACTCACCTAGCGAAACCATTCATGTACTGCCACGTCCCTGCCCCCAACACTGAAAAATGTACAGTAACCGCGCTGCCTTTGCAACGCCGGATCCCAGTGGTTTTGAAGGGATTGCGCCCGCAAATCTCAACGAAGGGCTGGAGTGTTTGACTCAAAAACGACCTGGGGCATAGGCCTTGCATGGTGATTCCTGCAACGACGGTGCGCCTTGGGTTTGACCAATACAAGAGGGCATCATTCACCCTCACTGATCATGAGCCATCAACCATTCATTTCACCAACCAACAACCATTACCCAACCATTAAGTATCACTTATCAATCAGTAGTGATCATCAACCATCATCATCATCATCATCATCATCATCATCATCATCATCATCATCATTCATCAACCGTTGTCAGCCACCATACCCACCAACCATATCCATGCTTGGCCCCACCTGCTTCCGGCATTTCCAGGCACATCACAGCTTTCAGAGCCTTACCGGTGGAGGCATTATAGGCATTGCTGGTGAGAAAGGCCGGACCAGCTGGTTCATCATACCTGGCCATGTGATATGGATCCATATGGATCATCATGCTCAACTAGCTATGGCATTAGGCCATAGCAATAAAATGCCCCAACCAAGTTACTAGCTAAGGATCCATGTCACTATGCCAAAGTAGCGATGGTCATGGTGAATGCTGGGAGGTAGCAATTTTCCTGTTGGGCAGAGATCAGTTCCTGCTCCGTGGCACTTGGGTTTCCCCGCATGGCAACTCACAGGGAAGAAGGCGCCATTCACCACCGTCCCTCGACCTCAACGGCTCGATGGCTGCCCTCAGGGATGGTGGAGATCCAAGCAACCACGTGGTAGCCATGGGGTTGGACGCCTAAAGCTGGGACAGCCTCCAACCGTCTCCACCTATGCTTTGACATGGCCATATGCCCGTCATCCACCAAGGTGCAAATGGAATCACCTGGGCCACTTGTTGCAAGGGCTTCTCAGAGGATTTGCCCTTCAACTGTCCGGCCATTTTTTTGCGAGGTGTCCGGCCATGGGATTACAAAAAACTGGCTGTCGCTTCTTCATCTGGCATAAAGCGAGCTGGTGTCCATGATGCGAATGCTTGCGAACCACAATTGCTTGGAGGTTTCCACCTTCCTGAAAGGTATGTGTCCACCAACCCAACATTGGAGTACTTCACAAAATGAAGAAAAAGAACACCAACTAGATCCAAGCATCCCCAATGTTGGTGAAACAAAGAATGCTTGGAGAATTTCAACCAACTAGATCCAAGCATCCCAACCATTGATCTGTTGGAATGCATTGATCTGTTTGGAATGCCAACCCATTCGAAACCCATAGCATTCCCCAAGGTCGACCTCCCGGCCCGTTATCGCCGCTGGGCCCACCGCAATGCTGCAACTCACAGGTTTCCAGTGCCTGCGGGTGGGGCAAGCCCCGGTTATAGCGGAGGTTTTTGTTCACTGTGCCACTTGGGTGTGTTGCTTGGGTGACGATGATGATGATGATGATGATGATGATGATGATGATGATGATGATGATAATGATGATGATGATGATGATGCTTGACGATCCCAGGCGAGGCATGTCCAAACTACGGGTTTCAAAGTGTCAGTCATATGCCGGTCGAGGGTTGCGACTTTCTGCCAAAACCCCCAAGTCAGCGGGCAGCGAAACTTGTGTAAAGGTTCATCATTATCGAAGATATGGGCATCCGGGAATGGAGTGTACTCTACAATGGGCTGTTTGCTTTCCCAATCATGGGCTTTTCAAATGTGAAAAGCTGGGTGGTTTGGGGGAGCCCAAGCCCCATCGTTTTGTAGACACAGCCCGAAAATGTCGCGTTCCTCGGCTCAGCTACACATCGTCCAATGCATTCCCCCGTAATATCAAGGCCAGTCTGAAAAATCGTGATTTTGTCGGGAATTTGTGCTCACGTAATATCACCCATTGCCACACATTTACTTCACTAATTATGAACGATCATGACAGTATATAACCATTGTAACCATTCTGCAGTAGATGGAACATTGAACCATCCCCAGTAGCCAAATGGTTTGAATACCGGACGTGGGGCACATTCGATCTACTCCAGGAGGATTGTATATATCAACCATAGGGGTTCAACGAGGTAGAAGCGTTGGGGCTTCTTCCACAGGAGTTTTAAAGGTTCGAGCGTCGGTCATTCACAATGGGCCACCTGTGACAGCGCATGCTCCGCATCGATCAAGAAATCCTGACAAACGTGTCAGGGGGCTCTGGCGTGTTGAAAGGCCGTTTGAAATGGTGAAAAGCGGGTTGCTCATGTCATGATTCATATAGTGGCTAGTGATTAGTCATGCTAGTGGTTGTAGTGACTGTAGTGACAATCACCAAAATAGTTCTTTTTAGATAGTGCACATGGTTGGTGATAATAGTGATTGTGGGCACTCTTACTACCACGTAAATTTCCGGTTGGTGGTGCTTAAGATCCTGTTCAATTGTCGGTGTTTGCTCGCCAGGGTTGAGGCAAATTCATCCTAGAGTGAAACAAATAACCACTTCGCTTTTTGGGCATCTCTTACATGTATCCTATCGTCCGACCCGATAGTGCTACCAGCCACGAATGGACGGCCGTTGTTCTTTCAGATAAACCAGTCAAGATGGTAATTTTGAATAATTTTGATGGGTTGGGGCAGCACGGAGAACAAGGCGCAAAACATGAACCCCAGAATCATACTAGAATCATCCTCAAGAAGCCAGTTTTGACGATAAACCTATGAATTTGGGGGGGTTCTGAAAATTTGCCATATCAAGCAATCCATTTGGGACATCAATCACCAAATACGGACATATGCTAATGCACGCTTCAGCGTCTCAGTGCTGACAGGTCTCAGAGACGGTTGAGAAGCGCCCTGGGTGGCCCCCCATCTTGACCATACTGAATGTATTCATAGCATTGCTCCGGAAGCACCTGTTCTGCAAATCAATGATTTCAGCTCGTTTTGGGACATCAATCATCAATCGACTAACCGATTGACGATATAACGCTGCGTAGAGGATATAAAAAAATATCATGATAAATTGCGATGGTGACATATGGCAGTGGGTCAAAACCCTAACATTAGCCATTTTTTCCCTATTGGTGTTGGCTATTATCCCCCATGAAATTGCTTGGTGACATCCAATGGGAACTTTCCTGCCCATGGAAACAAGCAATGGTTCACGATGCCAAGGTGCAGGATACTGGATCCATGCTGGTGGCGCTCCCCGAGGATCGTCCTAAGAGCTGGCCACCAGCGCTTGAGAAAGGCGGATTTTCTGTAGGGAACGGTATGATTCAGTCAGAAAACATGGGATTTACTAGGTGATTCTGGGTGGTTCAGTAGGAAAATATGCTTCAAAGTGATAAGTTACTGTCAAAAGTATGATTCGGTGAAGTTAGGTGTTTGGTTGAATTGGCTTAATTGAGCTTCATGGTTCTAAGCTGTGGGGAAAATGACAATTATGGGCATTGGTGGTTAATTGGTGGTTAATTGGTGGTTAATTGGTGGTTGAAATAGGTTATTAGCTAGCTGGATAATAGTGATTTGTAATGGCTAACCAGTCATTCACAATGGCCACTAATGGCAAATGATGGCTAATGATATACCGCCACCAATGGCATACTAGGGGATACTGTAAAAGAAATTAGGGGGCAAATCACCATAATAGGGGAGGACAAACCTCACAAACCAATGTATCAACCCAAACCAACACAGCACTTTAGTAGCTGGTAAAGATCAATGGAACTGGCTGGATTTGGAACAACGCTACGTTCGCGTTTTGTTGCTGGGGCCTACCTGAGGGAGATATCGCAGATATTCGCAGATTACAAATCACAAGTGCCCTTCTACCAAACCTAGGCGGCGGACAATCATGTCTATTTTTGGTCACCATCACCGGACCTTGTGTATCCTCACGCAAAGAGCAAAGTCTCTGCAAGTGGGGCCAGGGGTTCACGGCAAACATGTTCAGTGTCTACATCAAGTCTTGTCACAGCTACGCTCGAGCAGGGAAAACCTTTTTAGAAGGGGAAAAACTCTGCGTGTTCAGTGCAGTTGGGCGCTTCGGGAAAATTCTGAAGCCAAAGTCTGTCCCTAGCTCCACTGGCTCAATCCACTGAGCTCCCATCCAGCAAAACATCGTTGCACATGGTCCTCCTTGGCGCACACGCAAAAGCACCATCAGAAAAGGTGGCCAGGTTTGATGGCTTCCGAATGCGCTACTGGCAAAAATGTCCAGAAATCCTACCCTACCTCTGTTGAATCCATGATCATGCCCGCCCTGGATCAACTTGGGCGTGCTGATGGGTAGAGACGCGATATATCACATGATCATAACCACCAGAGTGGCCTCCCTGCACACTGCATCTATAGATGATATTTATGGCATCATCATTTTCCCCGACATCCCTACCATCCCTGCACCGCATGATCATCCACAACATCATCGACCAGCACTTTCTGATGCCCTGTCCATCCGTGGTCATGGTCGCACCTCGGGTCACCCATGGTTTGTGGACAGATTTTCTGATCCGTTCAGCACCGGTTGATGCTTAGTGCGAGACACCCTGAGTGCCAGACATGAAGCTCAAGATCTGACTGTCACATTTTTCCAGGACACCTGGAGACACAGATGGGCATGGGATATCATTGATCCCTTTGCTTCATGTGTGGTTCCAAGTTCTCGGTGGCTTTCCTACAAACACACAAGCATCAGAAGTTGTGTATGGTTGAGGGGATGACAAGGCTATCACTCTTCACGAACTCCATGGCACAATGCTCCGCTGCAGTTCTGCAACTCTGCCTTTGGCTTCTAGAAAAACCTGCATTTCACTGGACATTTCACCGCGAGTTCGGCTAAGTATGCTTGCAATTGTATTCATGATCATGGAGTTGGCATCCCCAAGTTCTTGCCATTTTTGAAATGTGGAAGCCCTGGTTTTGAGTCTGCCAACCATTCATTGTGGCAGTCTAAGGGTGGAGAAGAAGCATCTCACCTTGCAAAAAAAGGCCGAAAACAACATGGAAATTCGAATGCTGGATCCTCCTCGAAACACTGGGGATAGGTCAAAATCATGGTGAGCGCGCTGGATATAGGCATCAATTCACCATTTACGAGTCATGCACCAACAACTATTCACCAAGAACTAACCCTCAAATGACCATCAGTTGCCCCTGAATTCGCCATCAACCAACCATAATGAAGCAACGAAGCAACCACGGCCCTAGTTACGCTCTTGATAGACGAACGTGGTTGCGTGCAGAATCCACCGTAGCTGGTCTAGCCTGGTGATTTTGAGCTTCCAGCAGTCCAGCTTAGGGACTACCAGAGGGTGACCATTGACAATGCACCACCAATTTGCCACCAATCAGTTGTTTGATTGATCATCATTGTTGGAGTATGTTGGAGCTATTCTCCTCTCAAATGACCATCAGTTGCCCCTGAATTCGCCATCAACCAACCATAATGAAGCAACGAAGCAACCACGGCCCTAGTTACGCTCTTGATAGACGAACGTGGTTGCGTGCAGAATCCACCGTAGCTGGTCTAGCCTGGTGATTTTGAGCTTCCAGCAGTCCAGCTTAGGGACTACCAGAGGGTGACCATTGACAATGCACCACCAATTTGCCACCAATCAGTTGTTTGATTGATCATCATTGTTGGAGTATGTTGGAGCTATTCTCCTCTATTCTTCATCACCATCACCCAGCCACTCGAAATGAACCGCTGTTTACCACTATTGAAATTTAGCCGATATCAAAACCTATAATCCCAACTTATATTCTGATTTCAACATTAAACCATCAGTTGCTTCACCATTTTGCAGCGACTATAATGGTTGGTTGGTTGTCCCAATTGGGATTCCACTAGTGGTCTATAATCCCAACTATAATGAATAGTTTGTAAATAATATATATATATATGTATATATATATATATAAATACATATAAATATAGTTCCACCAATAATACCCCCAAAAAAATCACCACCAATCAACCACCAGCAGGTTGGGCCTGTGGCCAGCAGGTTGGCCAGTCGCAGATCCCCCAGGTGCGCAGGAGAGAGACTCATCTCATTGGCCTCAACGCGCTGGGAACTTCCAAAAGGGCTTCCCTGTTAGGTGCCCTGGCATTGCTGATTGGTCAGCAGCGGTCAGGTACCCATGATCCGGGTACCATTTGTGGTCGGCACACGGGGAAAGATATGGTTTAGGATGATATATAGATCCATAGTTTCAAAAAAAGTCATCCTCTCAACCCTGGTGATGAGACACCTTGGTTGCTAAGCTCAAGTATTTGGTGCTACAGATTGATTGTTGTCACCCGTAACGGCACATCATCGAAGATGAGACCACATGGTTGGGCACCCCTACCAAGCCGAAAATTGATCACATCCCATAGGTAGAAGCATCGGATCAACAGGGGCAACCGATGCAATCACCATTACCAATGTCATGTTCTAGCCAACCCTCTGGCAGCAACCAATCACCGACAAGAAACTCATGAATTAGCTTATCAGTAGGCAGTCCGAACCTACACACGGCTTGGTTTTTCCAACTCGCCTAATTTGTATACCAAAGCAAGGGTAACTGGCGTAGAATCATGGAGCAATAGCGAAACAAAGAAATACAGTTCAACATAGTTCAACATAGTTCGTCATCTTGTATACCTGGTCTAGCTATACTGGGATGTTGCTCCTTTTCAGGATGTGGTTTCCAAACTCCCATGGGGTGTGCCAGCATCCAGGCTCTGCGAGCCAGCTCCTGTCAAGGGAACACTGCTGGCGCCTTAGCACATTTTCCCACTCATTCTTGGCCAAGCTCTTAACCACATTATCCAGAATGATCAATGGCCTATGGTGAACCGTGATGAACCGTTGGCAAATCCACATTGACAACCACGATGACCAACCACTATCAACCATGGTTCATGAACCTTGCGATCAGCTGGTGATATCCTCGGGTTCTCACCGTTCCTTTGCCGCACAGTGCCAGTGACAACGCCACGGGTGAGTTCCCCCACGGAACAGGATCTGATCAACGCCTACCGCCGAGCGTAAGGCTGATTTGTAGCCTGGCTATGGCTTGATATGATTCGTGAGGGCTGATACTTGTTGATTGGTCGATCATGGCTTATCATGGGCAACGCCAATGACAACCATGGGTACTATATATGATGCATACTAGGCAGTATTATGCAGATACTGGATGCTAAGCAACCGTCACCATAGTGGAAACTGCTGGACAACTTCACCTCAGAATGGTCATGGCAACTCTCAACTCTATGTCTACATCCTGGCGGCCATGGCGGTAAGCCAACCAGTTGACCAGTTCCTTTACGCTCTGGTAGTCCCCAACCTGGAAGCTAAAAACGCCATTTTCGACAGGTAAACCGGGGACAAGTGACCAGTTTTCCACCTCGAGGTTCGTTTGCCAGAGAGCAATACTTTCTGAACCGAACCCATATGTGAATCACTACATTCCATGAAGAAAACAGCGACGGTTGAGCCAAGTCCTGTGACGGTTCAGGAACCATCTCGGCCTTAATCACCCCCAGCAAAAGACAAAAACATCCAAACAAAGGTCTTCATCGGCGTTTACCATGACGATGATTATGATCATGATGAGGATGACGAGGATGAGGATGGTGATGACGAGGATGATGATGATGATGATGATGATGATGATGATGATGATGACGACGAGGATGAGGATGAGGATGATGGTGATTGTCACGATGACAATTGAAAGGCTTGACGCATTGCACCTGGACGGTTGATCATTATTCACCTTCAACGCGGGTAACAACCCTGACAGGCGTGTCCGTCAAAACCCTGAACGTCTCGTGTACCATCATTGAACCATTGCATTCATGTATTACAACTATTAGTGTTGGCTATAAAATGAATATCCCCAAAAAATGACAGGTGAGCTGGCATATCCCCTACAGAGAGTATTGTTGTTGGTTTCCATCCGCGGTTTGTAACCAGTAACCAGCCGGTTATTGACCATTGCATGGCCATCATTAATCATTATCAACTATTCTAAACCAGTAACCATTTACCGTTAAGTAGCTAGATATTCACCATTTCATAGCCATCATTAAACGTTATTGGCTATTAACCACTTTTAACTATTGAGCAGCTAACCAGCTACTTCACCATTGATTCTTGATGCGTAAAGCCTTGACCCAACAACCGATGGCACTAGGGACCTCCAACAACGGAGCATCCAGCACTCCGTTGGCAGCTGCACTGAGCGCCAAAGCACTGGCACCTGGCAGTTCGCGAGCGGATGCGAGGGGAGAGCTCTGGTCTGATGGTGAACCGTGGGGTGAATCTGATGACCTGGTTGGTGGTTTCAAATTTCAACCCCTGGTCGATGATATATAATGGTTTAATACTGGTGGCTAATAATCTTTGATGATAGTGGCACATACTCATCAAGCATAGGACTAACCAACCAGTGGTTGGCAAGTTCATTTATGACAAAAACATGGGAGAACTGGTTCATGGCACAACTTCACACTTACATGGTGAAGTTAATTTAAGCCAAGTCACAAGGCCGGGATCGCACTGCTAGGTGAAGTTGATCCGTTCTTCGTTGGTTGTGTCAATGCTGGTCACTGCTGGACATCGTACGTAATCATTACAAGATATTACAAGCCAGCATTAACTATGGTTGACCCTCATTGGTCAATGCTGATTGACGTAATAACTACTGTAAATCATCTGAACATGCTAGTTTGCTAGTCCATTACTAGCCCTTAATAATGAAGACTTATTGAACATAAAGACGAGAATAGTTATAGTTATAATAGTTATCATCACTCAGCCCTTCTGCATTAACCCTTCTGAACCCTTAGGAGCGTCCAGCGCTTCACCAAAAACTGCCTGATCAACCTTTGGGTGCCCGCCTCCACCACCAAGCCTTGGATTGAGCGGCGCGTGGGGTGGAATGGATGGAATTTGTTCATCTCTGGATTCTCAAATTCACCACCGCTTGGTAAGAGATCCATCACCACAGTGAACCAGCTTCATGGTTGGGGTGTGTTGGGATTTGATCCTCCATCGCCGGATTGCCAATCTGGAAAAGCCCTCATCCCCAACACGAACCAAGAATTACCGATTGATCATCACCAAAAATCGATTCCCCACTGGCTATTAGTTGACCTTTCTTTGCCGCCATTCATCCAACTGCTGAAATGGCCAGCCATCTAAGCACATTACCAACTAGCTGGCCATCGTGTTACTGACCATTGGCCACCTTTCACTAGTTGACTTAAGCCAACTAACCATCACCAGCTGTTTGACACCGCGCCCAGGGACGAATTGGGAGCAGCAGCTCCCCCGAAACATAACGCCTGGGAGAAGTGGGTTGCTCGACCGATCCCCAACGGTGCTGGGGGATCGGCAATGCGGTTTCTGCACCCCAACATTGGAATGATGCAACATTATTACCAGCCATTGCCCAGCAAAATTAACCATGATCAATCTTCACTAGCCATATACTCAAATATCATATCACTGTTGTAATGGTTCGGTTCTGCAAACAGGTTGTTACCAGGCGTTCACCTGGTGATGAGGGCAAAGCAGGAGCAATGATGGATATGAATGATGGTTATCGTTGATGACGATGATGATGATGATGATGATGATGATGATGATGATGATGATGATGATGAATGATTAAGTGATTATTCCATCTGTTTACCTGACTGAACTGTCTTCATTCTGTCTTCGTGCGGTCTCTCTTGCTCTCTTTGTTTCTGGGCATGTGTGTGCGCGTGTGTGTCCGTTGGCAACGTCTCTCTGTGCCTACCCACCTATTTGGCCAAGCATTCATATTCATCTGCATTCATCACCCTACCTTCAGTGATGATTTGCGTGCATCAAAATGCACACATTCACACTAGTATGGTTCCCGCAATGTGGGAAATGTGAGAAAGTACTTCACATATACATGCACATGTGCGCACAATGTTGCATGCATGTTCAAAATTTCACGACAATCACCTCGAAACTGCCGGCCGATCAAAACTCACGGGTTGCCCTACAGCGTGCCTCAACACTCCTTCGGCTGATGTCCCAGTGGCCAGCCTGCGCCATCAACACACTGAGTGGTCAAACAATGCGACAAAAAAAACACCGCTTCCCCAACTCATCCAAGCTGTTCGAAGGATCATTCGAATCCCTTGTCGATTAGAACAATCTTAGAGTCGGTTGATTGTACCCTTTCGTTCTCTTCATGCTATGCCTTCAACAGATTTGTTGACCACTTTGCAAACACTCAGCTCCACTTGGGTCCATTGTTGGGTTCATCATGGCTTCGGCGGCTTCGGCGGCTTCCCCATCCATGTTGATGTGGCTGTGGGTCCCCTTCACCCCTGGTGAACATTCTTGGCTATCATCCTATATATGACCCATCATCATTGACAGCGTTTCACCAACCACAGAAACTGCTTCGGCTATCTTCCGCTGTTCCTTCCGTGCTTACGATCCACTAACATGCATTAGCCATTCTCAACCATTATGAACCATCATGAACCATTAGTTATCATCAACATTCATCACCCATCATTTGTCTCCACTGGTCATCACCAATCAGAATTCACCGGGATTTACAGTATCCATCAACCAGACCTACATACATTTACTGCAACAAATCAACATTAAATCAATTATAACTTCCGGTAACCCGGGCACCGGCCGATTCAACCCGCATGGGGCGGTGCCGCCTCTGCAGCAGCTAAAGCGAAGTGCGCGAAAGCATCCGAGGATTCTGCAGAGACGGTGAACCAGCAGGGTGAAGCCCTCTGCAGATGCTTAAATCAGGGTAGCCACCATTATGGTAGAAATCAAGGCAACCACCAGGTCATACCAGGTTCACCAGGGTATCTATCGGGCAACCACCAGGTAACTACCAAATACATGCTACAGTAGAATGGCGAATCTCAACCAACTCATGACGTTTGCCGGCCCCACCGAACAGAATGGTTTTGTAAAAAAAGTTCTTCTTCTGGACTACAGTTTTGAGCCACTAAAAGATCAATTCTCATTAATGGCTACAATTTTCCCGCTGGCTATCCCCTATGATTCATGGCTGCTAGCTGTGGCTACATCGCTGGCGTTCTACAACCGACCACGCCTGGCACTTTGGCCACAGCTTCGCCCACAGCTTTGAAGAAGCTCACCTCGACCCCATGGATGAGGTGCCAGCTCCCACCAGAAGAGCAACATGGCAATACAGCTGCCGCTGCTACTGCTCTGATGAAGGTTCTGCTGATCAACTGGGGAATGATCTCCATCAGAACTGGTTGGGGATGACGGTTCTGCGGATGATCCATTGGGAATTGCTGCTGGTGATCCATTTTGTGATGCCCAGCTCCGCCTCTGGGGGCATCAACGCACTCGTGAGGACCTCGGCAATGATTGCCCCACGTGGGACCATCAAGGAAGCTGCTTCGAGGCTCAAGAGATGCCATTGGATGTTGTGCCCGCCCTGGAGTACATAGAATACGCGAATGTTCAATATTGCAGGTATCATCAGGTATCTATTGGGCACGGATCGACTTGATATTCTATCTACTCCAGGATTGTTGTTCTGTTGATTGTTGGTAAGCAGGATCATGGTCCGGGATGGTTCATGATGATGAAGTATGATCGATGATTTGACGAATCGATGGTTGACATTGATGATCTCTGGTGGTTAAAGATGGTAATCAATGGCCGTTAACCTGAGGTGTAGCGACGGGAAAAGGCCATGGCAAATGTGCAGAACTGGTGCTTTGGGAGCACCCCCAGTTACATGATGATATCACCCTGTATGGTTCGTCTGTCCTGCTGCTATCTGTCGAACCGCCGTGAACAAACCTCAATGTAACAATTCTTGATTAAGTATTATGAGCCATCATTGGCCAACATTCGCGGTTGTGTTTGTGTTCAATTCTTCTGATTTTATTACCACGCAGCATAGCATACATGTTTAAATCCATTATTCACCATTATCCACGTAGAAAATGTTTATCATCATTCAACCGTGTGAAGTACTAGCTGCTAGAAATCATTGCTTAGCAATCAACATCATCATCATCATCATCATCGTCATCATCATCATCATCATCATCATCATCATCATCATCATCATCCTGGATAATCATAGCCATCATTCCCATCCACCATCATTGCCCATTGGTGATTGTGGACGATCAATCCTCTACACTTAATCCACTCTCTCTCCTATTCATTCAAATCCATTCATTAACCATGGTTAATCCATATTAATCCACTATATACTTGAGCTGTGTCAAAAACTTGCAGCAAAACTCTTGTAGTCCCGAACCACTTAGGTTTTTGGAAGTGGCTCATCGTGGCTCGCTGATCTATTCATTCATTAACCACGGTTGTTGATCACCAGCACCGACGGCCAGTCAGCAGGTCACCTAACCTTGGGCTGGACGTAGTGGAACCCCCAGGGCACGCGGCGGCGCCACTGAGACCCCAGGCCCTCAGAAGTTGACACAGATCTTGGAGGTCTGCACCTGGAGGTGGTGCAAGCGGCTTGCCACGGTGCCATGGATGGCTTTACCGTTGATGACGATTAGTGATGCTCAATGATGATTTTAATCAATTGGTTCAATGATGGTTAATCATGGCTTTATAATGATTAACTTAAAATTAATGTTTAATGATGGTTAATGATGCTCCGTAACGGTGAAATGATGCCTAGTGATTACATGAAGATGAACTTTGATGGTTCGGTTCAGAATTTGAACGCTGGGTGATGGTTAAGGATGGTTGTTCATTGAATAAACGATGATCATGAGGCTCAGAAATTAATGGATGATATTGGTGAAAGATGGTTCACCTCGTAGTACCCAAGTCCACCCCTGCCATCCCCGAATTCGCTTCTCATAGCATCTTCCTGAGCCGGTTGCCCTCCAAGAAGCCGCACCGTTCATCCCCAACAAGGCCTGCCAACAGCACGTCGGGCGTCAACTTTGAGACCTGTCGCGCGGGCAATGCCGGATGGAGACAAGACGCTTGGGGATGATCATCTCACGGCTGGTGGTGAATGTAACCACGGGGATTCTTCATCGACATAACAATCGAGTGGGATTGTCACAAAGGTGCTAGTTGCATTTACAATGTTTACACTCGCCAGTAGCAGTAGGGTGATCGTCCAAGTACCCCGTGCCATGGAACGTGCGAAAAAATACAGCAAAACTCGAGCTTCGGGGAGATGTGGAGACCCACTGTACGACCAGCCAGTCATACGAAGAGTCTTCAACTAGCGGAGGCGAGGCCTTTCTTTGCAGTTCCTGACGGCAGTGATCGCAGGGTCGCCCCAACAACAGCCCCCTCCTGAAGGAACCATCTCAGCTTGGGGCACTAAGGGGTTCATAACCGGTATTGTTCACGATCAATTCATTTTGAACAGCGAGAAGAAAAAATAAAAAAAAATTCTATAGAAGGATTGGTGCATGTTTCTGGCAACTATTCGAAACACGATTGTACTAAAGTGGCACCAAGAGCAGTATGCCATGCACTTGATGTGCAACTGGAATTGTTCATACCATCGACGGGTGCACAATCCCTTGCATCGATAAATTGTTCGCAATCCTCCGTATTCACTCCTTTGCTTTAAAAAAGATGTTGAGCAAAAATGGAAAAATTGCTGATGCACACTTCCTTGAATCAATACAAATCAGGTCAAATGCATTGTGACCTCAACCGTGAGCACAATTATGTGTAGTGCAGCTGCTCCCATCATGACATCTCATTTTCCAAGACAAGATGTTAACCAACCCCGAAGACACGCTTTGCTCAAGATTGGTTGAAGGGCATCCATGGGAAAGTGTGAAATGTTTTGGCGGAGTTTCTGCGTGTTTTCGCACAGTGTGATGGTTCGGCTGCGGCTCAAGCGGGATTCTCCATACTGACCGTCATCACTGGATATCATTGGTGGCTCCCTTTTTTTGTGTTTCTGTGTGGCAAGAACCCGAGGTACATCACATTCAATCCATCTAGACTCTCAGCAGCCACTCATCACGAACAAGAAAATCATCCTGAATTTCCATTCACAAAGAACCAGAAAAAATCACATCGATATAATAATCACCACAAAAAGATGACCTTTCACATCTATGAACTTTCACAATTTTCTATGACCTTTCTATCCCTCAGCATATGATGACCCGTGGCATTTAGCTCCCCTTGTCACCCAGCCACCAACGATAGCCACAGCTCCACAGTTCCTCCAGCTCCGACCGCTGGGTCGCCAAGGCAGCACGGCTGGATGCCTGGCTGTGGTGATGGTGGTTCCTATGGGGCAGATTCGATGTGATAACCAGGGCCAATATAGGAAAACCACATGAAACCACATGAAACCACCAGTGAGTTTGGGGGGTGCAGCATTCTTGGAAAAATCCAGCTGATGGATGGTAAAATCGACGTTGGAAAGTCGTCTTTTTTGTCAAAAACAAAGGTTTCCTGTAGATTTTGCACATCAACCAACCTAGTGAACCATTGCTTCGAGGGCACGTTTCGCACCCAGTCACACTTTCTGGTCTTGCTCCTCTAGGTTGCCTCGAGAACAAGAAATACTGTACCCGCTTGGCTGTTTCCAGCACAGCCATGTTTACAGTCCAAACGTTAGAGTCGAGATTGTTGGGTGGCACGTGCCCCAAAGGGCCCCAAAGCCAAGCCGCCGTGTCCTACAATTGGGGGCCATAGCCATGTTTGGGCTATATTCATACGCAGTTTCCACATGTTGCTGTACAAAGGAGTGACCAATGACGGCCGGAGCGGTGCCGGGGGCCAGGCGCACACACGCATTGAACCGTCCGTGAATGTTTTCTCGGGTTGCGCCCGTTCAACTTCGGCAAACTGCGGGCCAGCCACATCCGGGCGTGGTCGTTTTTCAAAAAACACAAGTGTCATCCACTGTCACTACTCCCAAAATTAATCGAACATGTTGTGCTTTTCCCGCTCGGTTTTGGCATTGCTTGAAACCATGAAAAGGTCCAAATCAGTCCGACATGAAACCAATTGTACGTTCTCTCTCTCTCTCTTCCTCCAGCGCCATCAGTCCAAAAATTGTAGGTTGTATACTTGTGTGAAATCACTTCTTCTCAGGGCCAGCTGTCATGCATGTATCATATCTCGCCGCTTGCAGGGACCTCTCATCTCAAGGTGGAGAAAAAGGAAGAGTGCCCAGTTGCTGCCCCCGGTGGGGCCGATAGATCCGCATTGGTAGCGGAGCCCCACCGGGGGCCCATGTTTCAGTGATCGGTTCGCAGTAGAGCCATGGACGACCGTAACCTCAAGCGGTTTGATGGTGACGGTGATGACCCTGGTAAGTCTCTGCGAAAATTCAAGCTGTGGGCGTCAGCACGAATGCTGACATACAAAGACCTTAAGCCGGAGCAGAAGGGACCCTGGCTATTCACGCTTTTAGATGGCAAAGCGTGGGATGCATGTGAGCACCTCAGCATCGAGGACATCAGCAAGGTTGGTGGTGACGCCCAGATCTGGAAGTTGCTGGAGACACGGTTCCCAGAGAAAGAGGCGTATGACCAGATGGGGGAGGCGCTAGGAGCTGTGTTTGCTTTGGCGGCAACGGAGTCCAAGAACCTGAAGTCTTGGACTGGCAGAGTGCGAGACACATTCGAGCAGTGTCGCCGTAAAGGCGAAGTCACTTTTCCTGCAGAGGCCAAGGGATGGATTCTCCTTCATTGCTGTGGGATGACGGAGGAGCAACGGGCCATAGTGAAGGCCAAAACCCAGGGCCAGCTGGATTTCGATGTGGTGTCAGCAGCTCTTCGTAGCTGCTTCCCTGACTATAAGGCCCCTGCTGGAAAGCGTCGGGCCACAGGAGTCTATGTGGCTTCAGAGATGATGGAGCCGATGCCGCCATCAGCAGACATCGAAGAGGATCAGTTCCAAGATTCCAAGACGTGGAGGCCTTTCTCTCAGAGCACAAGGTTAGCTATGAGCAGGACAATGACGATGTGGCCTTCACCGAGGAGGAGGCAGCGGAGGCGCTTGCCATCTCTTGGGGTGAGCGTCGAAAAGAGATCGCTCGGGTGCGTCAATCCCGACAATTTGGATCTGGAGGAGGATCCAAGGACAAGCGAAGCTTCCGCATAGAAGTGGAGGAGATGAAGCGCCGCACTACCTGCAACAGATGTGGCAAGGTAGGCCACTGGGCCAGGGAGTGCCGTGCTCCCCCTAAGGATAAGCCTGGATCAACGAAACCCGCCACTGCTGCATCGAGCTCAGGTGCCTCTGGCAGTCAGCACGGTGCTGGCTATGTGCAATTTGAGGATGATCTTCAAGGTGCTGCTTTCGTGGGAGCCTGCGAAGCTCTTGAACAGATGGAGAGCTTAGCAGCTGGCCTCATACCGTCACCAGGCTACGGTGTGATCGACAGCGGCTGCGGAAAGACGTTGATCGGCAGGGATACTCTGGGGCAATTGGAGCAGATGATTCAGCGGAAAGGATTCGGAGCAGTGCAGAAGAAGTATCAGGAGAATGTTTTCAGATTTGGGAACGGCATGACAGAACGAGCGACAGAGTTGGCTCGGATTCCAGTGGGAATCGCTGGAACCTATGGGCTGATAGACGCTGCAGTGATCTCTGGAGCAGCACCTTTGCTTCTTGGCCGTCCAACGTTGGTCAAGATGGGAGTGCAGCTCAACTTCAACGACAACAGCATGACCTTCCTCGATCGAGCCACCACCATGCAAGTGAATCAGGCAGGGCAGTTGCTGATCGATGTGCTGGACTATCCGCAGAAGGACAAGGTGGAGTCGAGTGCCAGCAAGCCTGCAAGCCAATCGTCAGTGCCTTCCACTGCAGACAGCAAGGTATCCAAACGTACAAAGATAACCTTCAAGAAGAAAGAATGTAGGTGTTTACTGGCACAGATGAGAGATTCACCTAGTCAAGCATCATCGGGTAAGTGTTTGGTTGCTGAACTGTTCTCCCCACCTAGGTTCACCACTGAAGCACAAGCACGGGGCTTTACTGGTTTAGCATTCGACATCAAACAAGGTTGGGACTTAGCTGATCCTGCAGTCCAACACAAGGTGGATAAGATGCTGGATGATGCCAAACCAGAACTCCTAGTCGCATGTCCGCCCTGTCGCAATCGAGGTGGGTGGGAGCACCTGAATCGAGTGTACAGGACACCACTGGAAAACGCACGCCTTTTGCGTGCATCCAGGTCCCAAGTGCGGTTTTGTGTTCGCCAGATTCGCAAGCAAGTCGCTCGGGGTGGGCAGTTTTTCTTCGAGCATCCATGGGGAGCCGAGACATGGGATGATTCTGACATAACACCCTTGCGTAGGCAATATGGAGTCCGTAGAGTAGACATGTGTGCTTATGATCTTAGATGTCCTGACACTGATGAACCCATCCGTAAGGCTACTGGTTTGATGATGTCTCGGAGACCAGAGGATCACGGAGAAACCCTTCGAACATGCCCCGGTTGTTCCAAGCATCGTAGAGTAGAGGGTAAGCTCAAGGATGGCACCAATGTCAGCGAATATGTAGCCGAGTATACTCCAGCATTTGTCAAACATATGATGGACGTGTGCCTTCCAGCATCCAAGACAATCGATGTCAATTGGATCGACCTGCATGCATGTGAGGAGACAGAATGTCTCGCAGGAGACGTAGTAGCCAGCGAACCCCAGGATGAGCCACCTGCTGAGCAAGCTGCAGCATGCCCAGATGGGAAGCTTCTCCAAGCCATTCGCAAATTGCATGTCAACCTAGGACATCCTAGCAACAAAGACTTGACACGCATGCTTCAGCACAGCAAGGCATCACCGGAAGCTCTCAAGTTGGCCAAGGATTTTACCTGCGACATATGTGCGAACCACCAGCAGCCAAGCTGCTCGCTTCCAGCCAAGTCGTCACGGGTTTGGGAGTTCAATGATCGCATAGGAGTAGATGTCAAATATCTACCAGGTTGGCGCAGTAACCAACGAGTTCCATGTGTGAGCATCGTTGATTATGCCTCGTCGCTGCATGTCATGGCACCCATTTTCACCAAAGAAAATGCTGAGTTGTTGAAGGGTGTTCTTCGAGACTCCTGGTTCGCATGGGCAGGTACTCCCAAGGTGATAGAAATGGACCCCTCCAAACCAAATCTAAGTGATGGTTTGGGATCATTCCTCGAATCCATGGGGGTAGATGTGGTTCACACAGCTGCTGACAGTCATTGGCAACTAGGAAAGGTTGAGCGACATGGTCAATGGTTTGAGAAGATTCTTGCAAAGGTCCATGAACAGGAACCGCCCACAAGTGCCGAACAATTTGTTGACAATGTCATCCAAACCCAGGTGGCAAAGAATGCACTTATCACAGAAGCAGGAGCTAGTCCATATCAGATCGTGTTCGGACGTAATCCCAGAGTTCCAACAGACCTCATGCAAGAAGATGTTCACATTCCAGCAGTAGATGCATCGCAGTTCGAACCAGCCTGGCAACGGGCAGCCGCAGTGCGACAGGCAGCACGCCAAGCAGTGCTCCAGTGCCAAGATGATAAGGCGGTTAAGTCCGCTCTCCGAGCTCGACCTCGTCCAAGGAAAGAGTTTTCATCTGGGGATTGGGTGTATTATTGGCGTAGTCAGAAATGGTCTGAAGGACAGTTGCTGCGAGGAGGTCGATGGCACGGAGCGGCCATGGTGCTAGGCAGACTAGGTCAGAATTGGATCGTTGCCCATCGTCGTAGTATCTTTAGATGTTCTCCTGAGCAGCTTAGGTATGCAACCAATAACGAGCAAGCACTAGCCAGCTTCGACGCCAGCGAATTGCTAGGGATCAAGAACTTGCTTGAACGAGGGCAATTTCCAAAGGGCCAGTTTACCGACCTAGTGAATCAGGATGTGCCACCAGAGCCAGAAGCAGTAGCCGAGGGTGTAACCACAGCGTCAACAGCGTCACAGAATGCTGCGCAGTTGTATCAAGCCCGCCAGAGTGCACAGGCATCAGAGCAGAAAGATGTTCCTATGACAGTGGAGCCTAGCTCTGAGTCCAGCCCTGCCAGTGCGGGAAGTCACACAGGGCAGATCGATCCTAGCCGAGCAACCATGGTCATTCCACCACGTACTGAGGATTATGGTCCAATCAAGAGGGTAAGACACAGCTACAAATCACCACCAATATACCTCAGTCGACCGGGGGAAGTTCAGGATGATGATCTTCAAGAAATTCTGCAAGAAGCAATTCCAGAGATCATGCGCTCACAGATGCAGGATAGGATCGCAGAACCTCCACAGGCAGCCAGTCCTCGAGGGGACAGTAGCAAGCGTGAAGCCAGCCACGATGTAGATGAGGCTCGATCTCACACTAGAGCACGAACTGATGATCAGGAAGTAGCCGATGAAGAATTGTTGTGCAGTGTAGCCTCTTCTGAGTCGTCCTTCTCCATCGAAGCTTTGACAGCCGCCTTTCTGCAGAAGAAGATGCAGAAAGAGCTACCCGCTCGCAACAATCCACCAGAGCTGCAAGAGAAGGTTGACTTGTCCAAGTCCGTAGAATGGGAAACCCTACTAGGAAAGAATGCAGTCAGAGTGTGGACTGGTGCCAAAGCTGCTGAAATTCGAAAGAAGCATGCAGATAGGTTCATTGGTAGCCGCTTTGTCGTCACCAAGAAATGCGATGAGGAAGGAGAGAGAGTGAAGAGTCGATGGTGTCTCCAAGGACATCTCGATCCGGACTTTGATAGCAAAATCCAGTCTGGTGCATGCCACTCTCCAACTCTTCACCCCCTCTCTCGCGCCTTGATCCTTCAGATCCTGGCGAGTAAGCAGTGGACATTGCAGCTCGGTGACATCAAGGGAGCTTTCCTCGAATCTGGTCCTTTAGATAAGAAGTATCGACCTTTGTTCGCATCTCAGCCAGCTGGTGGTATCCCGGGAGTTGATTCAGAGGCTGTCATCGAAGTAGTGGGAAACATCTACGGAGCTAATGACGCCCCCTTCAATTGGCATAATACCTTTGATTCAGCAGTTCAACAGCTCTCTTGGGAACAGTCCCAATTCGATCGCTGCTTGTACTATCTGCGAGATGCCTCTGGAAACCTCTGCGGTGTCTTAGGAGCTCATGTAGATGATACCATCACAGGAGGATCAGGCCCTACCTATGAGTCCAGTATTGCAGCCCTGAAGGCAAGGTTTCCGTATCGCAAGTGGCGAATAGGTAATGGCGAGTTTTGCGGAGTTCAGTACAATCAAGATCCTCAGAGTTTTGCTATCACCTTCGGTCAAAGAGAATATGCTGAACACATGAGGGCTATCAACATCCCCAAAGATCGGTTGAGAAATAAAGAAGCAGTAGCAAGTGAGAAAGAGGTAGCTATGCTTAGAGCCATCAACGGAGCTGCCAACTGGATTAGCAGTCAAAGCCGTCCAGATCTTGCTGTACAGACTTCATTCTCGCAGCAGTGCTTTCCAGATCCAAAGGTGAGGGAGCTTGTGTTTGCCAATCAACTGGTTCACCGTGCGAAGCAATATAGCCATGTTGAAGTGACCATCCAACCAATCCCATGGGATAAGTTGCCATTGTGTTTCCACTCTGATGCAGCTTTCGGTAACGCCAAGGGCCATAAGACTCAAGCTGGTTACATTGCTGCTTTCGTTGATGAGAGACTTTCACAGAACGAACACAGTGCATGGTCTCCCTTCACATGGAAGTCATTTAAACTTCCACGAGTGGTAGCTTCAACATTGGCTGGAGAGGCACAATGCTTTTCCATGGCAAGCGCAGTGACCGAATGGATGTCTCTTTTGCTAGCCGAGGCCAAACATGGCAAGTACGACTTGCGCACCAGAGCACAGGTCAACCACCTTGGCCTGGGAACAGTAGCGCAGCAGTGTCGGGATGAGCTTCCAAAGAGTAAGATCATTGGCATAACTGATTGTAAGAGCCTCTATGACAATCTAACCTCACTCACATCGGTGTCCAAGTGTGAAGATAAGAGAGTAGCAATCGATCTAGCAATCCTGAAACAGTGCGCACTGAGCTCAGGGTTAGAAGTACGCTGGTGCCCGTCGGAATTGATGCTTGCCGACGCCTTGACAAAAGATCAGTATGATCCAAGTGTGCTCCTCCGAATGGCATTGCAGTTGGGGACATATCAACTTCACGAAGAAGCAGATGTTTTAGCTGAGAAGAGAGCCAATCGAGAACACAAGAACAAAGCCAAGCGCAGTCAATCCACCAAATGTGAAACATAGGAAGATAGAGGTTGTATCACCATAGTGTTTAATGAATAAGGTTGAGATATGGGGGTAATCATACTCAACAGTGACATAGTGTCGAAGCCGCAAACTCCACCCAATCCAAGGGGAGTCACAGTGGATGCAGGGGTTGTCATCCGTTTGTCATGTGGTAGCCATATCCGCAGCAAGCTTGTGCGAGTGATCGTTTTCGTTTCCGACTCGATTCTCTGTGATCGATCATGTCCAGTTCCCAGGAACAGTTGCCAGCCATGTCGCAGTCCGAGGTTATGACCATTCTCAGCTCTTTGCGAGCTCATGGTCAGCTTGAGCCTATGCTGGAGACGATGCGCGCTACCGAGAAGAATGCTGGAGGTGCCATGTCCGATGCCTGCAAGCGCAGGCTCGTGGTGTCAGAGCCAGAGGACGACGATGACTTTGACCTGGTGTCTCCAGGGAAGAACACCAAAGTGCAGTCTCCCATGACTCCAGTGCATGTGAAAGATACCAAGGATGCCAAAGATATCAAGTTGCCGGAGGGCATCAAGTCTCTTCAGCATTGGTCGAAGACGTTGTGCGAGGTTCCCAAGTTGGCTCATCTCGAGATGAACTATGGAGAGCTGCTGGAGGAATCCAAGACCAACGCCAAGGTATCCAAGTACTTCACTTGGGCCCTCACTGCCAAGAAGAAGGGAGAACGTGTCGATGATTTGCAGGCCTTCCTCAAGGCTTCCAATTGGAAGAACTGCGATGCGGCCACATCTTCCGGCATCAACTATCCAGGTTCGACCTCTGTTCGTCTCATAAAGGATTGAGAAAATTTAAACTTGGAACTGAGATAGAGGGAGTGTGAAATCACTTCTTCTCAGGGCCAGCTGTCATGCATGTATCATATCTCGCCGCTTGCAGGGACCTCTCATCTCAAGGTGGAGAAAAAGGAAGAGTGCCCAGTTGCTGCCCCCGGTGGGGCCGACATATCCGCACTTGTATTTGGTGCCTTCCCCAGCTGCCCACTTCGTCGGACAAGTTCAGGAACATCTGCCTCACGCATTTGCCGGGACAACGCACCAAATTCATCCAAATTCATGATGGTGGTTGGCCCATCAAATCCCATCAATTCTTGCACTGATTCCTTCGGTCACTTTGCACATCAGGATGGAAAGCGAGCTGACTATGCGTAGCGGAATTTAAAAAAAACACGTGGAACTGTGCTAAACATTGCCGAACCACCTGCGGCCAGTAGTCAGCAATCGGCACAAGTCCAACAAACATGTGGGGCATGATGTTTCCGAAACCGCCAACGCCGCAAACACCAACATGACCAGCACTAAGTATACTTAATAGATAATCCTATGAAACTGGTGATGTTGCACTTCTGTACTTCTTCGCAGCCTCGTGCAAAATCATGAATTCATGCCACCTTGCACCTTTGCACACGCGGTTATTGCGCCTTCGTCGCAAGGCATCTGAATCCAGAGCATGTACCTCCAGAAGCAATCCGATCAACAACAGGCACAACCCCAACCAACTAACTCAGCATATATCAGCATATAATATATAAAAATATATATCAAAAATATAGTGTATATATCATATATATATATATATATGTATGTATCGAATTAATTTGCCAACTGGTGCACTCACTCACCAACAAAACACACCAATAACAACTCACAACAGCATCTGTGCGAATCGTCATTCATTTTCAGTGCTATTCAATCTATTCAACCAAGTCCTCTTGAACCCAGGGCACTTCGTGCAGCGGCAAGTGCCCAATGGCGTACCATCTGCATCGTCAGTTGGTGAAGGTTCACGTGCCAAACGTCTCCTGTATATCTCCTGTTAGTGTTTTGTAGGCCTGCCTAGATATGCCTAGTTCACCGGAGATTGCAGCAAACATGGACAAATCACAAAGACAACAGTCTCCCGATTTGATCCAACCATATGAGGTTGAAATGTGAAAATGCCGCCCTCCTGGTTAGAAATGTGAATAGCCGTTGTCCACAAGCAATGTGATAGCAATGACGACTTAGTTCATGCCAGAATAAACCATCATAATACTAACATCGCACGTGTTTGAGTCCCGGAGTGTCCCGGGAGTCTAGTAAACTTGCTAGAAAGGTTCCATGCCGGTTCCGTTGAACTGCCTCGAACACATTTATTTTTTTCATAGTGTGCTTTGTGGGCACCATATTTAAACATCTTCTCACTCTTGAGAGCGCATTGTTTCCCAAAATGTTTGGTCTTTTGTGGTTACTGACCGCATGAAAGTTCCAGTCGTTTCCACATGTGTCAGCACTGGACTTGGAAGACGTCCTACAGGCCATGTGGTTCGTCACTATAGAACATAAGTTGTTGCTGCTACTTGCTGTCGCTGGCGGCACATGATGGCACATGCACAAACTGTGCTTGAACCCATCCGGCGATCATATGCAGTGATGAGGCAACGTGTGAAACAATAACTGCTCAAAACATCTCGAAACCAAGTCTGTGCATCAACTGAAAAAGAGCGCAAAGTAAAAACTGTCCAGGCGCAAGAAACTGGAAAGCAAACAGCAAACGAAAGGTGAGCCAAAGAAAAATGAGATTGGGATGGGGGTTGGGGGGATAGAGGGCTAAGAGTAACAGAGAAGGTACTGAGGCTGCGAGCAAATTTTTAATTCATGAATGTTGGCAAAGAAATCTACCTTGCCGCAACTCATCGAAGCGAACATGTACCACCAGCCGCACCGGGACGATTTCTTCTCGGGCATGAATTTCACTGAGGAACGTCCGCCCTTGCCATGTTCACCAGGTCCATCACTAAACCCGTAACCCATAAACTCTGCCGTTTTCTTGGCGCCATCGCCGCGTCGCTGCATTTACATTGAATCTACATGCTGACATGCCATCAGCGCAATCTGGCCAGCCAAGGTAAGGGTAAGGAGAAGATTTCTCTCTCTTTTCCCTATTTGTTGGAAATTTTTTGGGTCATGGTTGTCAGCGGTAAAAGTCCAACATACAGTTTGACCGTGCTTGACCCCATTTTGGGCCAAATGCCTTCCGACAACGAAACGGGAAAAGTCGGGGGGCCATCCATGCCTCAAGTCATGTGGCAATAGAAAGAAAGAAAATACTATAGAATATTATAAAACGATGACCTTGGGCAAACTCAGGCAGTTGACCCTGATTAGTTGTTTCGGCCAAATGGTCACCTTCAAAAAATTAACACAAACATGTTCTTCCCCAGCAATAAAATTTCGCACTCAAAATCGCTCAAAATTTCGATACATAAATCCGCCCCCGCCGTCACTCTCAATCAACCCAAACTCTTTTCCTCCCAAAAAAGCAACTCGATCCTTTGCCATCTCTAAATCTCCAGAACTAAGAAAGCATCGCAGCTCACAACGTCAGCGACTCCTCTCACATTGTTTTCAGCTGTCATTGTGGATCTTTTTTCATGTTCACGTCTCTACATCTCTTTGTCCCTTAAACATCTCACTGTCCAATGCGTCCACCGCTCCGTGTGTGAGCCGCATCACGTGGTACTCCAGACCTCGGCCACCCTCGCCACTCACGGTTGCCACTCACTTGCCCGCAGCCACGGCTGCGAGCTTTGCGGCTTTCTCACGCACGTCAGACATGCCACCGATCATGTAGAACGCAGCCTGTGTGGATGGCCCGGTTCCACCATCTTTGATCATTTAGGATGATTAATCAATTAAGTAGTAATATGCCAATAATTGCAGGTCAGTAGTCCCAAACTGCTTAATACTGGCTATTCAATAAGGAAGACAGTCGTTGAGTCAGAGGTCGTGGCGACTTCTACTGGTGAAGTGGCCCACCGGAACTATAGGAGCACACCGCCTGCCATGGGGAGGTCGTACAATACATCTGTCATATTCTGTCATTACAGCTCTCTTCAATTCCAATGGACCCTGTTCCAAGCGCGAAGTTTGCTCAGCGGTTCATAAGCATATCATGACACGAGCGGGTATAATGGTTGGTGGTTGAACCACCCCTTGTGAAAAATACTCTTGTCAATCAACCAATCATGCCACATATCAGGTAAAATGCACAGAAATGCTTCAAACTTCAAACGACCAACTAGTCATCTCAATCATCTCCTGAGGGGTAACTGCCGACTAGTCATCTTATGTGACAAACTTGGGAGTAAACATATCATACCATACCCAATGTGGTTTTCATGGGAAAGAATCTTGGTTGAAAAGCCCAAACTCTTTGATGCCGTTACTCCCCCCATCCGCGCGACGAATCGTGTTTGATCAATAGTTCATCCCAGACCTTCATCCATGCTTAACATGGATCGATGTAGAGGAGCTTAGTTAACCTATAAGCTCAGGCCAGGCAAGCTCTTCAGTTTTCCACCTAGTGGTGAGTTCACCCATGTATCAATACCGAATACTGTGGCCCCACAAAAGTGAGGGTATCACATTGACAATGGCAAAGAGAACTAGTTACAAGCTGGAGATGATCCAAGTGGTCAAGTTGTGTGATATTTGATGCTGTCAAAGGAAGATCTCCGCACTGATTGATGCCACTTAGTGAGAAAATGAGGATTTGTTGCAACGCCAACCGAGCTAGCGCATCATGCAGCCATCCCCCTCGACATGGCCATCAATCACGCGCAGTGCTAAAAGATCTTGATAGTATGATTACAATGGTATTTGTATGCTCAATGGCCTGGTTAATGGCATAGTTTATGGCAAAAAAGATTTTGATAGTGACTATGATTGCAATGGTATGCTTAATGGCCTGATTAACGATATAGTTAATGGCATTTTCACTCATATTGTCGCAAGAATTCCATGGTTCAACAGGTCATCGATCACACACTGCCACTAAGATGGCGATCTGCGCGGAGATGGACCCTGTGGTGGTTGTGTCGGTGACCTTTCACAAAGCTGGAAGTGGAAAATCCACCGTCAATCGATGGTTTCACCCATTGAATGTGATGATGATCAGCTTGCAGGTTACAAGAGCTTACCAAAAGGCATAGCGGGTTTACCTTCAAACAAATATAATATGGTTTCTTGGCGACCAGATTGGTGACCACAAGAGGGTAACCGTCACAATGATACAAGGATACACTACTATAATACAGTTGATTGACCATAGCATTTACCATGATCAAATCGCACTCTTCACCATGAGTAACCATAGTATTACAGTAATCATGATTTGCCGCACACTCAACCGTGAGTAACCAGACTGTTCACCAGTTATTGACCATATCATCAGCCAAGATTGTCATCATACTACTCTCTGGCAAACCATCTTGGAAGTGTGAAAATCCACCATTCATGCTAGCTTTACCTACAAAATGCCGATGACCATCAGCAAAGATCATCATTGTACTAACCGTCTCTCACTCATGATTTGGCTGTGACACCACCTAAACAGAGATCACCCAGAAACAAGCCCCCACCTCTGGGATATCATCGCAGTTGCCTGACAGCACCTCCTCGAAATCGTTGATCCTCAGCACCAAGAGATCCAAAGTTGATCACCAGTGCTGCTGATAAAATATTTCATGTTTAGCGTCAGTAATATCATTGAATTCCACTGGATTCATGGATGATAGTAATCTACTATCAATGCAGGAAGGTCTGAACACATGATGCAAGCAGGTCGTGTATGTGGTGTATATCATGTATGTAACTTCACATCGTGGTGCGTGTGTGCCATGTAAGTCATTTATCTCATGTCATGTCATGTCATGTCATGTCATGTCATGCAAAAAAGTAAATATGTGACAGTGAACAGTATATATGTATTTATATTTTTATTGTGCATATACGATCATGTTTGCATGCAGCTCTAAAAAGGATGATACCCGCGTTTCTTTAGTTGAAAGGAATCTAACGTATTACGCAATAAGTATCAATAAGTTGGTACCAGTACCTGCCACCAACAGCAGCAAGGACTAATAATATGCCTATCGAATTCAAAGGCAATGATGTCGCTTTTAAATATACGTTACTCATCGTTGCTCTGGATTAGGCAAGACTAAAAAGTAATGTGCTTCGAGCATCCTAGAACCTTCTGACTGCGACCTCGCCTCTATCGAACGGGTTCCACATGGTTCTAACGACCAAACTTTCGATCTTTTTACACCATAATTTTAACAAACAACAAGATATAACAAGACCATAATCTGTGTAGACTCACCTCCCTTTCAAGATCCACACATAGCGTCACATATAGCGTTGGGGGTCCCACGGGTCCCACGCATTCCACGTCTTCCCCACGGCACCGTTGCCTTCCCTGCTCCCAGGCACGTGGTTTCCAGGTCCACGAAGGCACCGGGAGTTCCGGTGAAGATCTCGGCCACGAAGAAAGGCTGCGACAGGAAGCGCTGCACCTGCACCGAAGTTGGGGTTTTTGATGTGCTGGTTGATGGGTCCAACTTGGTTGCAGATAGCAAATATGCATATAAATATATATTATTTATTTAGAGACATAAGTATATATACTGACTTTTTCGCATATGTCAATATATGTAAATATATTCATAAAATATGTTAATTCAAACACATGTACATTTGCAAAAATTAGAGAATATTTAGATATATTGATAGAGAGGGTTGATGGATGTTGATCCTGAGGGCTTCGCCTGTGGTTAGCTCCTTTTGATGGATGTTGGTGGTTCATATATGTTCATATAGGTTTGATGGCGGTTAAGCTGGTAGAAGCTGGCGAATTAATGATTCATCTATGGTTTCCTTAGCGTTTCCCTTGAGGTTAAATGAGCTAGTGAATTGATTCATTGATGGTTTAACGATGATAAATAGAATCGTCATGGTCCTTTTGATACATGGACTGTGGTATCAAATCGTAGCGAGTTGGTTGGTCTGTGCTTTGCCAGTGAATGCATAACATACATACGATTTCAGTTTGACTTCCAGTAGGATGTTTTGAATCCACTTCGCAGACGGTGCCCAGGAGTCTGCATGATCCGGTTGGTGGTATCCCAAACATGGTCACTTGGTCGGTCAAGCAACCGACCATGCCAAATATTTGGTCGATCAAACCAGCAACTAGTCATGGTCAACTGCGGCAATCCTCCAACTATTTAGATCAAGCCAACTTTCAGATCCCCGAGTCATGGAGGTCTGAGAAAAACTATGGTGCTCCCCAGTTCAAATGGATAACCTGATAACCGGGATTTCCAGGGATCCCCGATAGACCTTTCCATCAATCCTGTGACACTCTCGGTGTCAAAGTGGGCTGACCCCCTGTAGACATTCCTCCTGTCAATGGTGCTTCCACTATGGGCTCATCCTCAAGAAGACATGCCATGGCAACGCGGAGCCCTGTTTTGGCATCAATGGGAGTAAACTCATGGTTTGTTCACCCCTTTTCGATGGAAATCACTACGAACATCCAATCTTATGATCATTTGAATCGGAAAAGTAGCATTGTTTTCATCAGTGTTCAACTTACGGTTCAATGATGATTGATTGAGGATTGAATTGGGAAATGCTGTTTAAACCATGGCCGGTTGATTGTTACCCGATGACTGAATACCTTCATTTCTTCGATCCCACTTTCCCAACATTACAATTTTGGCCATGCGCATCCGCCACATTCGCCTTACGTGCGCGTGCCACTGTGAGCTTATCCTCCTCACTCAACTCATCCATGCCCAGGATGGCGATAATGTCCTGAGGTGAGCACCGAATCAGAAAATCCGGAGTGGCTTCATTGTAAGCAATGTTCAATCGTGAATACTGTAATTACCAGTGATCAATCTGTGCTGATTCATTGTTACTGTAGTTCTTAACCATGAGGAGTGACTCATTGGGTGAGGCCTGACATGGCCGTGTCCGAAGATTATTGGTCCTTGCAGTCACAAAACAAAACAATACCTCATATGACCTTGAGTACCAGCCGGAAAAGCAGGGCTGCTAAGCTGTAATGGAGTGATTATGTGTGATTGATTCTTCTTCTTCTCTAGCGCCATCACTCCATGACCCTCTTTGAGGGAGCGCGAAACTACAATGGCCAGTACAGTCAACAAGAACCCATGAGGAATTGGAGTTCTCGCGTCATTCGTGTCAGCCACTGGGTAGGGATTAAAGAAACTTCACAGACTATAGACAATGAATGTAACAAAGGTGAAAATGCTGGCAGCGCATGCCATAAATGAGGAAAACATACATCAGCAAAAGAATGAATGAGTGTGATTGATTGATCCCTATGATTTTTGTTTAGTTATCCATCGTCAAACATGGACTTAAACTGTTACTATTACCCTGAATCATGTTGAATCATGAGACATTTTGACAAAGACATCGCAAAAGCTGCAGAATATGCAATCATATTGCTATCAAAAGTTTATTCAACTTTCACCCAGGTTTGGATCGCTGACTTTCAACACATCAGCTTCCCAGGTAAGCGCCGGCCGTCCCAAGGCCCAGCCAGGCCGTCCCCGTTACGTCACCTGCAAGGACTTGTAATCCTGGAGGATCTTCTGCCTCTCAAGCTGCCAGTGGAAGTTGTCCACTGCAATGGATGACCACTGCTGAATGGATTCCAAACAGCGCGCCAGTTGGTGCTTATAATCTAGGACTAACTTATAACCATGGCTAATTAGTGATCAAAAAATGTTGAGAACCATGAAAAATACTGATTAATGATGCTTGCAATGATCATAACTGCTTGGTGGTTGGTTGTGCCATCCGGACAAGGTAAACCAACCAACCAACCAACCAACCAACCAACCAACCAACCAACCAACCATCCATCCATCCAACCATCCAACAATCCAACCATCCAACCAACCAACCATCCAACCATCCAACCATCCAACCATCCAACCATCCAACCATCCAACCAACCATCCAACCATC
>VSDK01008770.1:326307-355366 GCA_009767595.1 Symbiodinium kawagutii | reverse complement strand
CCAACCATCCAACCATCCAACCATCCAACCATCCAATTTTCCAACCATCCAATTATCCAACCATCCAACCATCCAACCCAACTCATCCAACCATCCAACCAACCAACCAACCAACCAACCAACCATCCAACTATCCAACCATCCAACCATCCAACCAACCAACCAACCAACCATCCAACCATCCAGCCATCCAACCATCCAACCATCCAACCATCCAACCAACCAACCAACAAACCAATCTTTGTTACTACATCATCCCCAGCAAAAAAGTTGATGGCTCACAAGTTAGTATGGCTGAAAAAAATGGAAGAAATAAAACCAGCAACAAGTTGATGGCTCACCAATTTAGAACTCCACCTGGCGGTTTCTCAAAATAGGGGAACCCCCACGTTATGGATGACAACTAGGGGCCCCCAATGACTTGACACCCACACCTGTAGCTTCTCATCCAAGGGACTAACCAAATTCATCTACTGAGCTTCCAACCAACCATCCAACCATCCAACCATCCAACCATCCAACCAACCAACCATCCAACCAACCAACCAACCAACCATCCAACCATCCAACCATCCAACCATCCAGACATCCAACCATCCAACCAACCAACCAACCAACCAACCAACCAACCAACCAACCAACCAACCATTTGTTACCCTATGACTTGACAAACACCCAGCTTCCCATCCAAAGGGACCAACCAGATTCATCCAAATTCATCCCTCTCTTGAGCTTCCAGGCGTGCTTCGTGCAATGTCATAATGTCCTCGGGTCACGGAAAAAAGCCCCACGTTTTCGGCGCATCCGCGAGCTGCTCGCGACCCCTTTTTTGCATGGAAACTAGCCCTGGGAAACCAATCTGACATCCGGGAGAACCCGTGAGTTTCAGGCGAATCTGTCAGGGAAACCCTATGAGGACCATGAGAAACCATGTTTTGATGGGCGATGCTATGGGAAACAGCACACCAACCATTGACCGGATTTCAATATACCGAGAGATCTTGTTCAGTCCTGGTCCGCAGAACCAGACTATGCCTCCCATACACCATCTAGTAGACTGACTACCAAGAATGATTGGAACCAGCTGTTTCTGCAACTGCTCAATCAGTGAGACGACATCACACACTGCTGGCTGTTGCCGTGTGTACATTGTCTGAACCAGTAAGTTCTCCCCAGCTTCCAAAGGAAAATGAAATTGAGCATCTCCAGGGCTTCAGATCTGATACCATGGAGAGCCAAGCATTGAGGGCCAACCACATCCAATTTGACCAACTCAATTGTTGATGATGTGCTTTTTGGATGGTTAATCTACATGCTTCACATTGTCCATGATGTACCTTCAAATATGGGTCACGATCTTGAAAAATAGATTCCCACTTCCCACTACTGGATTGGAGATCCATGGCTCATTACGGTGAACCCGTGCGTATGCAACCACTCCAAATATGAGTGATTCACCAAAATGAATCTCCCACCACCAGAATCCCTTTCCAATTATAATGCATGTGTCTGGTGTCTGCTCTAGCCTGTATTGTAAGTGTCGTTGAAAGAGCCTGATAGGTTTCGCAATAAAGGGGGCATGTGTTTAACTCCGACTGTTTAGCAATACTCCCAACTTGTGATCGCAACATTCCTCACGTCATCGGCCTTTTCTTTCTCTCTGCAACTATGAAAAAATAT
Organism: Symbiodinium kawagutii; assembly: GCA_009767595.1. NCBI lineage: Eukaryota > Dinophyceae > Suessiales > Symbiodiniaceae > Symbiodinium > Symbiodinium kawagutii. Next base: position 353,686 of record VSDK01008770.1, on the reverse strand, counting down.
GAATACTACATGTTGGGTGCATCCATGCATGGTGGTACCATGTGGTACCCTTTGCCAGTCCCAAGTTATGATTGCTTTTACAAACTGGTAAACAAGCCATTTGCTGGGCACACCATTGAAGGACAAATTCATCTGGTGGTGGGTCCAAATCCTGCATGGTGAACAGAACGTTGCTATGTTCCACATGTGGCTACCACGCAGACATCTCAAGTTCAATCAGGTACAGTACCATTTCTGTGTGCAGTTGCGGGTTGACGGTTTAATTTTTTGCAGTGACAACATCTGTGTTGCTTCGGTTCAGCAGCAATCATGTACACAGCAAATATCCGGTGAGCACCCTGCCAGACCTGCCAATCGATCAGCCACCCAACCAACCAACCAACCAACCAACCAAGCAAGCAAGCAAGCAAGCAAGCAACCAACTACCCGAACCCCACCAACCACCCAACCAACCAGCACTCAATCCACACCACCACAAAGACCTTCAGTTGGTTCCACCTTGTGCCCAGTGACGCTGGCCCACGATGGAGGGATCCAACATACGACTGGTGGAGTCCAATGGATCCACCGCAGGGTAGATGCCCAACCTAAGCTGGCCGAACGTCAGTTGTGATATCAGGAGATATCAGAGATTCGGTAAGGAGAATCATCTTGATGTGTCTCGACCATTTTATGTCTTTATAGGATTCTGTAGAGTCTTGTAGCCTGTAAATGGGGACCATATGGGACCATAGCATGGTCAATAGGTATTCCATGGTATTTCTGCTCCATGGCTCATGCTCCACAAATTCAGTAGGTCGAAGTTTGAGCAACCAACAAACACAAAATAATTAACTTCCGATTAAATCGATATTTCTCACCAGCTGGTTATATAATATAACAAGGATCGGGTTGACCAATGTTGTGCAAGCACGAACTGATGCTAGAATTGTTGGAAAGAAACAAATTCAGTAGTTGCTGTAGATCAACTGCGCCCGACCATTGTCAACGTTTTTTCCAGAACCTTCCGTGAGTTAATCTGTATGTGTTTGTTGCTCTCTCTCTCTCTCTCAATCACCATCTCAAGGAGTTCAGCGAGGCTGAAGGTGATCAGGTTATATAACCAGTCACATCAACTACTATTAGTCTATTAGTTGTAAATTGTTCCCTATGATCGAACGACATTGACACTGCTAACCAGTTCTCAAACTATTCCTGGCAATCTTATGACTGATATGTTTCATGACTATTGTTCATGATCCCTCATAATGATCCATGAAGAATGAATCATTCAGCATCACCAACCACTCTTGTCTATGATTCACCATGAAACGAACCATGGAACAAACCATGAAACGAACCATGAAAAGGACCATGATTACCTATGAAGCAACACAACCAACCATGAAAATCTATTTGTTCTTATATATTCTTATCTAAATCCATTTTAAAAAAACACCGAAACGCCACTCCATGGCAACCGTTTCCCATCCACCGGCACTTCCCCACCAGCGCCGCACGCCGCTGCCGCCCAGGTGCTCTGCGATCTGTCGGGAGAGCACCGTGGTGGCGTCCAAGTGAGCGAAGGTCGTGGCAGGGGCGGGGTCCGTCAAGTCATCCGCGGGGACGTAGACGGCCTCACCGCCGAGCTGCCAGGAAGCTTCGCCACAGCTGAGCACTTGGGGTCAGAATGGTGAGTGGTGGTCTGTTGGTGGTCCATCTGTTGGGTTCATCTGGTGGTTTAACTGCCGAAAACACCAGCTGTATTGCTAAGACTTGTAAAGTCAAAACTTGGGGGCGCCCTTTTTTACACATGGTTGTGTGGTAAGTCACCGTCTTCCATATGGTCAGCATCCGCCACGGGCAAATGTCCCGCCAAAGGAAGTAACTCCCAAGAGCTAGTACCATCAACCTGTAGATGAAGGCCTCAAGGCAGCCACCTAAGCAGCTAGTCCCTCACCTCGCCTGCACGGAAGTGATGGATCCCTTCTGCGTGGTGGTAATGCGCTCCTGGTAGCTGCAAAAGGTCAACTTCCAAGGGATGGAGCAAGCTGCCCTTCGATAGCAACTGCTGCTGCAGTTGGGTCAGCAGTTTCATGCGTGCAAATGAGCGCTGGTGCATCTTGCCCAACAGTCCGTTATGATTTTTAGAGCAGCTGCAGCTTTTCATGAGTTCCGAATCTTGGGCACAGCAACCATTCAGTTGATCCCCAGCTGGTAGACCTTTCCCACGATCAACTGGAAATCTTGAAAATGTTGAATGACTCAGACATGGAGAGCATGCGGTTGAACGAACCAGGGGTTTTGCTTTGGCACTTGGCTCATAGTCTGAGAAGCATATTTTTCATACCAAACCAGGCACTGCTGCCAACAGCTTCCATCTAGGACCACTTCTAGCATCATGCAAAACCCTGGAAATGAGGACGCTCACCACAGAAAAGAAAAACATCCCCCCACCACCACCGGGGAACAGGAACAGTAGCAGCAGAAAGAAAAAACGTCCGCCCCCACCACCACCGCCAACAACAACAACAAGAACAAGAAAAAGAACAACTGCAGCAGCAACATCAGGAGCAACTAAAGGAAAAAATAACAGCCATAACAGCAACAACTCCAACCACGACCAACAACAACTGCAAGACCCATGCGAGGCATTACCGCAACGACCACAAGCGCCTGCCTGCAGGGACGCCAAGTCGGTAGCCAAGGTGGGCTGATAACCCACGGCACTTGGGATACGGCCCAACAAGGCGGACACCTGTCGTCAGCCACCAAAGGATCCGTGGGCAGCCCTTGCCATGGGGAAAATCATGGATCATTGGTCCATGGTGATACCTTCCTACCATCTAAGTTTATAGCCCTTATGAGTGGGGAAATAACCAGTATCTTGGGGGTGCACCATTTTGGGGACAAACCCATTTATCTCAGAATAGCAACTGGGAGAGTTGTTTCTTGAGTGAATTATACTCTCACTAGCGTCTACGAACAGTATGTGGAATCACAAATTGTGCCTGTGTATATTCACGTTCAGCTACCGTTGCATCAATTTTTTGACCCTTCTGCTTGCCCTGTTCTAACGTTGACAATATTTTTAGTGCGTGTGGGTCAAGAACCTTGACCGAAAGGTGGCGAACATGAAATACATGCCCTTTGCCCTTTGCTGGGATGTAATTTGGGACACTGTACAAACGGCCTGTGCCGACAGGGAAAGCCTCCTTGGTTTAAGGTACCCCACCAACAACCACGGACTTTAATTCCGAACTAATTAACCATGATTAGTCAATTAGTCACAACGAGTGAACCATGCTCAGCATGATGAATGGAAAATCCATCAATTAGTGATACTGTCCCTGCTGTACTTAAAATCAAAAATGTGATTTGATTGATTTTCCACAGTTTTCCTATGATTTTCCATTGTTTCCCTATGATTTTCCATGGTTTCCTATGATTTTGCCATGGTTTTCCATGGCTTTCCATGGTTTCCTATGATTTTCCCATGGTTTTCCATGGTTTTGTATAAAATGTGGTGAGCTTCCAGCCAGCGAACTGATAGATTCCCAGTTCGTGTCACCACAACTTTGGCTCGATCCCAAGGGCGCCTCCGAACCCGCTTGGGTGAATCTGAAGATGTTGTCCACGAACAGCAGCACGTCCTATGGGCATCGCTACGGGCATCGCTACGGGCATCGCGGAGTCATGGATGAGGGGTTCATAAAACCATTGTAGCAATGATTCTCATTAAAAAGTATTGATCGTGAAAGATGATCAGCGAATCTTATTGAATATCATTGAAGTTGACGGTGGTGATGGTGGTGATGATGATGATCATCATCATCATCATCCTAATCAGTCATCATCAGTCATCATCAGTCATCATCAGTCATCATCAGTCATCATCATCAGTCGTCATCATCATCATCATCATCCATGACTTTTGATTCCTCATGATAGTCGGCCCATCTTCCATCATTCATCAACACACGGTTTCCAGCTCGGCAGTGCGGTTGCAAACCGTGGAACTGCCACGTACTTGGCAACCAACTTTCCAGGGACTAGCAGTTGGCTATGTAAACTCACATCCTGAGTTGAACCACTGTTGAGCCACTAGTGCAACCCACTAAAGTTTCCAAACGTTGATATGTTCCACCACGTTGAGCCGCCATATCAATATCGAAACAAGAGGCAGCCATCGTTGCAAACAGCCATCAGTTGTTGACGAGCCCGCTGGTGATTCACCAAATCAGCTGCTTGGTGCTTCACCGTAACCAACCGCAAAAATCTGTGAAAGTCCATCGACCATCCCAAATACTGGGGAAATAGCACGTTTAAAGCCACCAAACCACCCTCCAGTTTCATGGCTGTGGGTCAGTTCACCCTGTACCCTAGATGCCAGTGGTGTAACCTTTGTTTTCCCCATTATTGTTGGGCTGGGTATTGTCCCCCTTGAAATTGATGGTTGATATTTACCCACAACCTCATGCAAACCATCCAAAAACCGTGACGTTACAACTTGCCAAATCAGCTGCTACCGATGCCGACCAAGCAGGGACACCGGCTACCACCAATCTTTCAGCCCCAAATGCTGAGACAGCACACCATTTCTGAAGTGACAAGGCGAATAACTGGAGACCATGAATCATTAAGGAACATCAAGCAATATCAAACTACCATTCACCATCATTGAATCATTAACGCCAACGTCATTCCTTATTGTTTGGTTCATATGTCCTACCAACCATCGTCAACCAATCAACCAACACCAACCATCATGGACCATCAGCGCGAGCTCACCGCTGCCTGCCCCTCTTCATCACGGAAGTATTCCGCCACGGTCAGACCGGTCAGGGCCACCTCAATGCTGAGCTGCCACGTGCTGATACACGGTGGCGGGGGTTCCCCAACTATGCCAATACATACTCCACTGGTCACTCTCTCTCTCTCTCTCTCTCTCCACTGGTATGGTATATTTAAATATCATTGTTTACCAACATTTACCTAGAAAATGATGCAGTTGTGATTCTTTACCAACATTTATCCGAAGGATGATGCAGTTATGCCGCTGCAGTTCTGTAGGCAACGATGCAAGCAACAGCCCCCATTTCAACCAATGTAGACGTGGCTAAAATGATCACCCGGAGCCATTGGAGTCTCCATCAATGCTGGCTTTTCCGGACATATAGAATGATAATGGTGGTGGAACATAGTTATTTGGGGCATGTGACCAATAGTACCCAGTAGCATAAACATGGCCATCTGAGTAAATCATACCAATATATAGTGTAATATGTGATCATTTTTCCGAGAGACGCCATTGGTTTGGGGGTACCTGCAGGAGATTCTCACGTGGGAAAGCCAACATGAAACAAAAGAAGCAAGCAACAAAAGCCGTGGGGCACCTTGTCGTAACATCCAGGTAAGCGTCAACTTAGGATTCCTTGGTTATCATCATCGAATCATCATAGATAAATTGAAATCATGGATTGTTGCAATTTCTCTGCAGTTCTTGCCCATTTGAGTGCAGCCCAATAGGGGCTCCAGAACGAACGTGAAAGTGAATCACTTTTATTCACTGACACTCATTGACCGTTTCCCCTTTCCTCAAAAGATACCCTCTGGCAAACTAACCTGGAAGCTAGAAATGGATAGAAATGGCTATTTTCCACAGGAAAACCAGCTAGGAATAGTGGAGATTCATGGATTTTCCACTTCCAGGATCTTCCAGGTGAGTTTACCAGAGAGAAACCATCCTTGGCACGGGCTCATAGCCAAGCTACACGAGCACGTGCTCCTGGAGGCTCGTTCATCTGGCCATACACCAAGGCCGCCTAGCGACAGACTCAGCGTTGAGGTTCGCGCCAGTTGGTGAACAGAAATGATGAACTAAGAATGGCTGAGAATGGTTAATGAATGATGGTCCATGATAATTCAAGATCTTGAATCTAGGATGAGTCGTGGATTGCAGATTGATGCTTGTCATGATGGCTGCTGTTTGATGATGATCATGCTTTCTCACCGATGGTTGGGCCTATCAACAAGCTTGATCATTGGACTGATCCTTTCTTTAGGGAAAGCGGCTTACGGGGGGACAGGGCTTGAGTGCCTATGATGGTCAATCATGTCAGAGGCAAACCTGGTAGCACAATACACTTTGACATGCTTCACTCTTGGTTTTTGTTGCTGCTTGTGATATCCTCACTACTTTCAAATGCATAAACATCCATAAACCAGTGGGCTGTTCCCTATAGACAGGGAGAGGAAAGACACAAAACACTCGGGATCTCTGTCAGTTGTATTGACACCTCAGCTATGGAAGATACACATCGTTGATCTACCAACATGAGAGGATTGTGGATTCCCAGTTCTGGTTTTTCAAACAATATGGTGGTTTCTCAAGTCACAGGTGAACCCCCGAATCATCCGATCCTTTACATTGGCCATTGTTAATAATAGACCATTCAAGACTTTGGGGAACCTTGTTTTCAGAAACACCGATATTCTCGAGGAAATCCTTCAAGATCTTAACAAAAACTATCTCAGATTCCTAGGGATCTTAACAGAACAACGTGGTTGGTCTTGCATTGATCTACACTTATCCCCATGTGGGGGCCAATGCCAGCGGTGGAACCTCCCACTTGACCCCAGGGATTTGCCTGCGCAAATCATCAACCCACCATATCAACCATAGATTCGGCACGATTGGTACACTTAACATTATGAAAGCAGTACCCTTCAAATTCCATGGAACACCAGATCGTATTTGGTATCGGGAAGCTCCATCAGTCGTTAGCATATCAAAACTGGTTGATGGTTGAACCACTGTTGTTGGTTGTTATCCCCTATCATTAACCACTATTAACCATGGTTGCCAACCACCAACCAGTTGTGGGAGTTAGCATATCACCATAACACCAATTATAACCAACCAACCGATCGTAGTGAACCTATCTCAGCAGTTCGGCTAGAAACTGGTTGTTGAGGGGATGGCAAATCATAGCATTTAAGGGGCCGAAACTGATCCGCGAGCAGATGAACCTTAGATGTGGCAGCGCTCGTGTTAACCATGCTTCATGTTTCAGGTTAACACTTCGAAGTCATAGATGCTTGACAATCATGACTAAGCAGGCAATTCACTCAGTCACCTTACCGGTGAATAATGCTGACCAATCGTAACCATTCACGACCAATCTATATACACGTGTATGTAGATAACTAACTAAATAAAGAAATAAAAAAGTAAACAAACACGTATGTACATTCAAAATGAAGAAACACAACCTATAAACTAATACCAAATAAATAGGCAAATGCTGTAAGCAAACATATATTCACTGACTAATTGAGTTCATCCTCGTCGTGGCCACTCAGCCATCTCTTAAGCACCATCGGTGCGGACCTTGGAGCCTGGAGCCTTGTCCTTCTTGATGACCTCGGGCGCTGCCATGGGGACCCATGGCAAGGAATGAACCCGGGGATAGCTGTGCTGTGGAATTTTGTTGCTTGCGCTTGTCATCATCAGCATCATCATCATCATCGTCATTGATTATCATTGTTGATTATCCCCATTTATTATCATGACACTTTTCTATCATAACTGATTATCATGTCCATTTTTTTATAATTGATTATCATGATCATTGGCTATCAACGTTTACCATCATCATTGATAATCGTCGTCATTGATTATTATGATGATCATCATCATCGTTCCTTTTCATTGATCGTTCGCCATGATCATGCATTAATGATCAATGCATTGAGTATCATTAATCATCATTTATTGGCATCAGCAGTTTTGCTCGTTGATGTTCGTTACCATCATCATTAAGTATGATTCTTCACTATCCGTATCATTTTACATGATGACATGATAATCTTTGTTGCTGCACGTGGCAGATGTCAGGGGGGAAACACGCGCAATGCACATGCATATATATATATATATATATATATATTTCAAATATAAAGAAAATATAAATAAATATATATATATATATATATGTTGTTAACTTGCGCCTATTCCTGGGGGTTTGGCCAAATAAGCGTTCCAGGCACGCATCTAAACACGGGGCACACCAGTAAAAGTCAGAACGCTTATTGGAGGATAAACGCAATTCCACCTTGCCCAAAAAAAAAGCACTCCCCTTAGACCCAGACAAGCAAGTCCAAAAAAGTCTTGGAGAATTCTCCAAAACTCTGAGCAATTTTTGAAAGTTTGGAGTTGCAAACAAGTTTTGGAGAATTCTCCCAAACTTTTGGTGAGTTTTGGAGAATTCTCCAAAAGTTTGCGCATTTCAAAAAAAGTCAGCAGCAAAAGTTTTGGAGAATTCTCCGAAACTATTAGTGAGTTTTGGAGAATTCTCCAAAACTCTCAGCACAAAGCAAAAAAGTGGAAATGCATGGAGATGCAAAAAAACTTTGGAAAATTATCCAAAATCATTCAGAGTTTTGGAGATGTCAAAAGAAAAGTCCAAAAAACACAACATTTTGGAGATGCAAAAAGTTTTGGAGAATTCTCCAAAACTCAAAAAATACAAAAAATAAGCGTTCTGAGACAAAATAAAAGTTGTGGAACGCTTATTTTTTGTTGTGTTTAAGTGAGTTTTGGAGAAATTCTCCAAAACTCACCTTTTGCATCTCCAAAATTTTGTGTTTTTTGGCTTTGCTGTCGACATGCTAAAAGTTTTGGAGAAAGGAAACCAAAAGTTTCGGAGAAATTTCCGATTTTGTTCTGCAACTCCAAATTGTTGTTGTTTGTTTTTTCCCGAAATGTTCAGAGTTTGGGTGAATTCTCCAAAATCGACACTTGTTTGCATCTCCAATTGTTTGTGTTTTTGTCTAGAGGATCTTTGCTTGAAGTTTGTGTCACTCTAGTTGGCTCGCACGGTTGCACAATGAACTAAAATAAAACCCTTAGAACGCATATTTTTCAGGGGCTGTCATACACGCAACTTAATAATATACATACAAAAATATACATATATACATATATAGATCTATATATATATATGTGTGTGTGTGTGTATTTTGATATTTATATGAAGACATGATGGGACTTGTCTACCACCAGCACCAGCGAGAGGTGTGGTCGTTGGCAGCGCAAAATCAAAATGGCCGCGGCGCCAGGAGGCTGCAGCACATGATGCAAACGTCCAAGCAGTGAGTTCAAACATCAGCTTCTGCGACCAGAAACCGCGAGGTCTCTGATAGAAATTATGAAGAATTGATATGACAATTATCATATTAATTATGACCTTACTTGAGAAATGTTTGTCAACTGTCATTATTCACCATTATCAATTGATATGATTAAGGTTAGTAATGACATACTTGATTCTGGTAACGTTTGATAGTTCACAAGGTTAAATAATGGTTAACAAATGGAACTGTTAACAGAGGATTGGACTTGGAAAACATGGAAACATCACTGCCTGGCTTGTTGAAGCGACTTCGGAGTCTGATTGACACAACCAGCGGCAACATACTTATATATAATTTGGTACGCAAGGGGCCACGGCTGCGAAATCATCATCTCCAACCAGGCTTCAACATCCAGAATCTTTCACTATTTTTGTATTAAGTCAGCTATGTAAGGACTGTTAGCTAACCAACTGCTGCCAAGACACACCACTGGCCATCATCTCGTGATACAAATCGTTGCCTTCCCGAGTGCGTTCGCCTGCGCGCAATTGCCACAAACACCATTGCTAGTTGTGGCCAACCTGTTGGTGCGGGTATGTGCCAAAATAGTGGTACCCAAAAAACCGTTGGTTTCTTCTAGAATTGAGGGTAAATAATTTTGACCCATACCCATGTTGAGGGTCCCAGACACGAGTTCTTCATCAACGCTTGCCCTTTGCTGCACTTTTCTGTTCGCAGTTGCAGCCGTTTGGATGTCCTCCCGGTACTGTACGTCGGATATGCAAGGCACACCCTTGGGGTGTCTGCAGTCTATCTATGAGCGCGCTCCAGTGCTTGGTGGTCCACCCTAGGCAACGATTGCGCACGTAAATACAGTTTGGTAATTGTTTGGTCATGGCCACAGAACCACGATTTGTGCCGTGAAACACCGAGAATATCTACTGGGAACTAGTAACTAAGCTATGCAACAAACAGTTTCTTTCAAGCCTAATGATCACAAGCTCTAAGCCGTAGTAAACATGACAAAAATCAGTTTACACCTACAAATTATTGCAAGCAACAAAAGCAATTGTTTGTTGTGATTCCCTAAAGTAAAAATGTCACTATGGTAAACAATCATTTTATTCGCTCACTATAAACCTTTATCAGTATTTATCAGTATCACTAAACACTGATTAGTAAAGCATATTGAATGAGCTCTAGACTAGGGTTGATAGTCGCTATAAACATCTATAAACTATATAGATCTATATCGTGTACAGTCAACTATTCTCAACCAAACTATAGTATAGATCCGATCTAGATCCTATAGCCACTAGTAAATTCCTGTACTACTATCACGATAAATATCTATAACCACTTGTAAACTATTCCTCTGATTCCCGTAATCAAGCGCCCCAAATCTGGACAACTGCTTCGTGGTGGATCTACCCATCCCGGCGCCCGCACCTACTCCTGCGAAGACACTGTAACCACCGTGCTTCAACGCCTGATTCAACAACAACGCCGTGTGATCCCAGTTTGTTGGTGAGTTGATTTTTTGAGACCTGCAACCTACATCAAGCTATATCCTACCAGTGGCTTTTGATATCACAAGGTTGTAGCGATAGGGCTTTGCATGATTTTCGCGTCTTATCTTCAGTGCTCCCTAGCTATCTTTCATAGATTAGACATGGAAATAAAAAACATTGTATATATAATAATCAAGACGCAAATGTATCTGCTTCGGTTGGCCGCTCCAGTATTCCCTCGTATTTGCAGGTTCAACCTCGCACACAGCAGCTAGGACGATCCCCAGCAAAATCAACCAGCGCGTCAGTTCCACAGCTCCATCAACGTACCAAATATGTTGGCCCTGTGTCCTCATGGTGTATCTTTTCTCCATCAATCAACCCTTATGGGCTGTCAAATAAACATCATCAGCCATAGGTAGCTACTCTAAGTATCGGTCAATCTGCCTGCCTGACGCTCCTCTACCTTGACTGATGGGAGATCTAAATTGATACACCCCCCAGTAATTGACTACCAATTGATCATGAGTAGCCAGCTTATTTAAATATCAACCGTGCTGGAACCATGAACCATGGTGGCCCACTTGGAGAACCTATGACCAATAGCTGCCATGAGGACCCGCTTGGCTAACCTATGGACCTAGCAGCTCCCTTTCCTTTGCTCGAGGATCAATTGACCCAGGGGTCATTCTGCGGCAGTAACAAGCACAGCCCCCAAATGGGTATTTCTCAAAATAGGGAACCTCAAAATTGGTTGGTTGATGAATGAAAATTATCACAAGTGGATGATTTGGGGGGGTCCCCTATTTTGAGAAACACCCAAATGGTGGATGGAAGATTGTTTGCATCGCTGGAAAATCACCGCAGCAAAAACTCCAGGAAACTTGGAAGCCTTGGGTTACACCGTCGGTGTTCAGCTGTCACTAAGCATTGCTCACCGTCCCTATCAAACAGTATTATTAGCTCTTAAATAGCCAATAAATGCCAATAATAATTAGTAAGCAGTAAGCATCAAATTAGAAAAGCATCAACCTTCCAGAAGGTTGAAACTTAGCAAACCATTCATTACTCATTCACGATGCTTTAACCAGTCTAGCATTAAGGCAAATTCACCAGGCATCCTGCCGAGCGCAGCCATCCAGGTGATCAACCAGGCTACCACTCTCCGCTGATGAAGCAACATATGACTAAACCCAATCATTAAGCATGACTAAGGAGCTTGTCAGACAGCTTATCAACCACATTTCTTCGCCGTTATTAAGCTATGAACCACTAGGGAGCTTGTTAGCTTATCGGCTTATCAGCTTACCAACCACTAAGGAGCTTGTTGGCCATGACATCATTAGTCAGCCTATTGGCCATCATCAACTGTCACTAACCATAGTGCCCATCAGTGTCATTACGTTGCTTTCCCTCTGCAAGATGCCGGCGGGTAACAGAGACCTTGGACCGAATGTGCGCGACTGTCACTAACCATCATTCATCATCACATTACCCATCAACTCAACAATGGGTCGTTATCACATTACCCATCAATTCAACCATGGTTAGTTGGTTGATCCACCACCACATAGCCCCGCTTACCCACGGTCAAGCAGCTTCTTTGTCATGGTTTCCCAGCCGCCCTGGCCCAGAAATCGCTGGGCATCCCGACGATGTTGTGGATCAGTTCCATGATGACCACCTTGGCGGCATCGGAACGACCGTGGAGTCTCCGGTCAACAATGGAACTTTCAATGGTTGATATTAGTGGTCAATGATGTTTTTTTTTTACCGGGGCATCTCAGAGGATCGGCCCTACCACAGCACCTGCAAAATAACATGCAGGCATGCGTGGATATGTGGTTATGGCAAGGTCAATGATGCTTAATCTTAGTGATGAATGATGGTTGATCAAGGTTAATGATGGTTGGAAAATGGTCCGTCATCATGGCTATAAGATGATAGTGATTGATAATAGTGGTTAATAATTAATAATGGTTAATCATGGTTGTCGTGGTTAATAAGGATTAGTAATGGTCAATAATGGTTTGTAATGGTTCATAATGGTTCGCAATGGTCAATTATGGTGTGTAATGGCTAATAGTGATTATCAAACAACGGTTGCTAATGTCGCGGTCTCAAGAATTCGAATCCAGGCACCTGTAGATACTCCAAAAACATTGTATGACTTACCATTGATGATCTAATTACTTAAGTGTTGAATGATCCTCCATATTCCTCAATAGCTTATCTAATCACTAAGGTGTCATGATCAGTGATGATCCTCGCTCACCAGTCAGGTTATTCACCTTACCTCCCTCAAAGTTTGGGTCTTGGCAGCGTCGCAGGTCGCTTGAGCGACGGTCCCACCAGTTAGGGTAACAAGTGGACCGGCCACAATTGCCATGAAGAACTGTGGCCACGGGCCGTGCGACTGGTTCTACTGGTTGATTTATGGAGCCATGTTCCATCATGTTCCCAGCTTGTGCTGGTCGAAAATGTGGTTCCTATAATTTCTGTTGGTAAATTCGCTGACAAGGAAACCGTCATAGTGAGCATTGTTACTAGCATTGACATTAGCATACATTAGCTAATATTAGCTGAATCAAGCTGAATTCAAGTATTGCTCAGTGCTAGAATTCCTGAACAACGGGGTGTCTTGCAACGAGCGAGGGCATCACCAGTTTCGCCTGTCATTGATCTTGGTTGGTCAATGCTCAGATCCCTGCTTCAAAACCCAAGCTGAACCTGTAACTTTCAGCAATTTCCACTCAAACTAGTCGAACTGTTGTGATGTTCATCTACCCATTGGTTGGTTGGTTAAATCATTGACTCACAACCATATATAGTTGATATCTCCCCTAGGCCCTATTCTTGTTGGTGACTATCCCAAGCTTTATCGGCCACTGATCATTCTTAACCATTGGTTGGTTGCCTAAACTCTTGATCCAAACCCAAGTAGCGGGTATATCTTCTAGTCTTGTTGATTAGTATCCCCCAGAACCAATCATTAACCAGCTCATTAATCATCAGTTCTTAGCCAATGCTTATGAATCCCCCCCATAGTTCCCCATGGTTCCTCATCATTCCCATCCCCACCATCTGCGCCAGGGCACCGTCTTGCCCACCCCGGCACCACCAAAAAGACCAATCTTTCCACCCTTGGCATAGGGCGCCAGCAAGTCGACAACCTGCACAAGCCAGTTGAGTCACGGCAGCGGCTTGAACCACCCAGGCTGTCGGATTGTTGGACGATTGTTTCAGGTGTTTCTCTCCCATGTAAGCAACCATCCAACAACACAACAAAGGGACCAAAAAGCACATGAAAATCTGTTCACATGGATTTTTTTTACAGTCAAAGTATGTGGCTTCTCTACACCCAAACTATATCAAAGTGCCAGTTACTCTTAGTTTCACCCGGACTAGCGACCAGCGCCAACTCCATGGTCCAACCCGGGTGGGCAACAGTTAGGTCCATTTCAAAAGGGTCAGCAAATGGGATGAGACACCAGGCATCTATAGCAAGCAGCAGCGGATGGCCTGGAATGTATGGGATGGATTCGCGACAAAAAAGGGAGATACCACCTTTGACCAAGAGAAGGCCTGGTGCAATCCATCAGAACCCACAGGGACCACAGATTTGCCTTCGGGGATTCTCATCATCCAAATGGCTACCGTTCTCATGAACCATCTCCTGCTTATGTTCACCCGGCCCATATGAATGACATGATACATGAGAAGACTGACAGCCACTTCTCTGGAAAACAATTACGCTTTATCACCACTAAATAATCGATCATATGTAATGGATATTGATCACTATAAGCCATTAACAGTTCACAATCAATGATCAATCATTTCCAATCACCACTGGTTGGTGGTTATAATTCATACTTCTTCACCCTTCTCCTCAGCTGGTGATCCCATGACTTCCTCGCCGGTGCACTGCCCCACGGATCCCAGCAGCGCCTTGATACCTGTGAGGAGCTGCTGCGCAGTGGTGTTCATCTCCGTGAAGGTGGGGGTGGGTCGATGGATGGCATAGAACCTGTGGGCGGAAGCGCGGCTACCGCCGTGGGCAGCGATATTTTGAGTGCTGAACAATGGCTGGTAGTGGGTTTGATATGGTGGATTAGCCAAGAATTGGCTGAGAACTCATGGCTGAAAATTAAAGGCTGGTAAGCATCGTAATCATTAATCAGTTGCTATCATAATCTTCAAGAGTGGCCAACCACGATTAGATGCTGGCTATGGTTAGATACTAAACGGTTCGATACTCACTAATACTAGTGGTTATGTTTCAGAATTGTTTAACTATCATGATCACTAGCCAGTGATCTACTTGGTAGTTCATGGCTAGCAATGGCTAAATACTGATAGTAATGCTGAACGACAGTAAATTGGTGGTTGAAAAGCTGGTTCATAATGTTTAGTACTGCCAACATTTGTCAACCGGAAGGCCTGACGAACGTCGCTGACTGGGGCTTTTTGATTCCTGTATGAATGAACTTTGCGTAATCATCCGCAGGATATCAACTGCTTGGGATACCTATGAAGTTCTAACGAGTCTCTGTTGGGGACCCAAAACCAACCGAAACAGATAAGCTACGCGACGCCAGCTACACTGCACCCCACTAGGTGCCGGACTTCTTCGTCTCGATAGGGCCCAGCTCATCAATCGGCTCTCCAATGATGTTGATAATGCGTCCGAGCCTCGATTGGCACGACAAAAGCATTGGGAATAACCACCACCAACAAACCCAACAGCAACAAAAACATACAAAAACATCATCAGCAACAGCAACAACCACAAACTTGAGCCCGCTGCTGATCTCATAAGCTGCACCCAGAAATCGAGCCCCCCGTTTTCGCAATCGCAGGCCCAACCTGCCAACCGCTCCTGCCAACCAGTCGCAACGGTGAACCCCGCAGCCAGGGTCAGGCCATGCCCCCGGGGTCCCCAACGTCTGTTCACCCACTGGCACCGTGATGGGTGCACCGGTGTCAATGACCTCAGCAACCAGGACCCGATTGGATCGTGCATGGTTGGTGGGTAACAGTAGGCTGGATAATGCTTGGTTGGTGATGGTTGGCTGACGGTCAATTGATGATCAACGGATGAACGGATGATCCATTGATGATGAGTTGATGCTGAGTTGATGATCAATTGATGGTGAATTGATTGTTGGTTGATGAAGCCATTAAGGACGGTGTTTACCACTGGCAAACGGCCACAGTTAGCGATCATAGCTGGCTGGTACTGCCAGGTTGTGCTACCAGCCCTTGGACAGCCAGAGGCTACAACAAGAACCCTTCCGGGTAGCCCTAAATCGAGCAGTCGATTCCTAACAACTAGGCCAAACCCCAATCAATCAACCAACCATGTTGTTAAGAACGACAATAACATAATCATATCTGGAACCATATATGGGTTAATTAACACAAATAAAAAACCAAATGCAACAAAAGGTATCAATATTGTACCCCTACTTTTGGTGATTATATATCATATCCTCCAATCGACGTTGCACAATGTTGCCTGCATAAGCTTCTTCATGTTTGCTAATGAACCCATATGTTGTTGCCTTGTTGCAGGTATGATTATGTTATTACTTATTATGCTTATTGACCGCCCCTTCAGCAGTTATCCAAATATATCCACATATCTAATGATTTACGCACGTTGATGATGTTTATCCACCGGCAGTGGTTTACTATGCTGATGCTGTTTATCATACCATAATTATGTTTTGATAAACATGTATATATTATGCGTGTTTATGTCTATGGATGGCTGTTATATTTATGAATGGGTCCTGGCAAATCTATATAAATTATCCCCTCATATTTGACGGTAAATCACAAGCGATTTGTGGTGAGCAACGGTAGTGGTTTACGAACAAATGGATCTTCCGTTGTTCACAACAAGTGTACTAATTGACCATCCAACTAACCAACCACCCAATAACCAAGCCCCCCTTATGAAGTTATTCAATGCCAACCCAGGACTAATAAACCTTTGGTTGATTGCTCAGAGGGTATCCCCCACCCCCTCCGATTGATGATGGTTTGATTCCTATGGATCTCCCGCAGTTCTTAACATTTCACCACCCAGAACCACCCAACCAACAAGTTAATGATGAACTCCAAATGATCATGAACAAAGCGCAAGCTGAACAAGTAGTTCCGTATTGATTCAATTCACTATGCATCAATTCACCCAACCAACCACCCAACCTACCCAATCCAACCCTTCACGGTACCCAACCCAACCCCCAATCGCAATAGCAGTGCCCCGTGCCGCACGCCTTCTGCCCTCGGGTGAGGCCGTCGGTCCCATCCATGGCGATGGTGCGCACCATGTTCTCTCCTTTGATCGGAGCCAGCGATGATAGGGAACATCTATGGTGGTTGATTGATTGGTTGATTGATTGATTGATTGATTGGTTGGTTGATTGATTGATTGATTGATTGATAGTGATGATGGTGAGTGATGGTTGGTGAGTGATGGTTGGTGAGTGATAACCGACAACTATGCGTGTTTGATAATGGTTGATGATGATGTGGCCCTTGCGCCGCGCGCAACCGGCGAGCGCCTAAGTGTTGCGCCACTTCCAAAACGAGGCGATGCTCGAAGCCTTCCACCTGGCGGCACCCGGCTGGCCGTTGACCCACCGAACGGTTGGAACACAAAGGGTGCGTCCGGACGCGGACCGGACCGGCCAATGATTACCATCAGTAGTCAATAATGACAATACTATGGTTAAACAACTACTATAATAGGGAGGTTAATAATAGATCAGGGAATAATGACCGACAACTAGTCAGTAATGACTATAATAGGGAATAATGACCAACAATAGTGGTTAAACAACTACTATACTGGATAATAATAGATCAGGGATATTTAGCAATAGTGGTTGAACATCATGGAAGACATTCAGAGAGCAGCCAGAAGCAACAGATTTTCGATGGTTAAGTAAGGTTCATAATGGGTAATGATAGGGGATAATAAGCAAGAATGGCTAAACAACTACTTTATGGTGGCTTCTCAAGTCATGGGGGTACCCCGAAATCATCCATTAGTAACCATCTATAGTAGTAGACCAACCATGTTTGGGGTCACCGATTTTGAGAACCCCCCAATGGTAGTGAATAGCATCAATGACTTTAATCATGACTGTAGTCATTATGATTAATCACTAAATCATGATAATATCCGTCTATGGTCATTAACTAGTTAATTCATGTTAATTCAATGGGTGAGAATTAGTAATTGCCATCTTTTGATTGACCATTAGTTGACCATTCACTAATGGCAACCAGTGTTCAAAACAATTATCTATCTATCACAAAACGATGGTTAAATCAGCAACCAGTGGATTATTGGGTTCAGGAACCACTGCTAATATATCATTAGCAATTAATCAAAACTATTGTATAAGAAGCACGATTGGTGAAGGTCACTTCAGGAGTAAGCAAAGTAACCATTGCCTACTGCAGATCACTGCTCCAAAAAATTACTTGGCTTACTCAAGTAGTGACCATTGTTAAGAGCTATATACATGAACGACCAGTATTAACCATGAGACTCACAATCAATAAACTACGTATTTACCACCATTGGATCAGGTAATAAGATTGATTGGCGTTAACCATCATCATCAACCATCATTCATACAATCATCCTTAACCAGCATTGTCCATCAACTCACCATAGTTGGTAGCTTTGACTAACAAGACATGATTTACTGTGTTACTATGAAGTATTACATTGCTTGCTCATGAGTCAATCATTGTTGACAATGGTCAAGCAAGGTTTGGGTTTCGCCAGCAATGGTTAACCATCATCATCATCACCATCACAATTGATTAACCGTCAAGAATTAGATTGACGATGAAAGTGACCATGACTTTGAAGATCGTAGTAACATTATTTCAACCACCATCAACCATTAACCAGCATTAACAAGCAACTCACCATCATCTCTGGTGGATCCATATTGATAGAACCCCATATGTATTTGATGGTAAATTTCCAGATTTTTTGCTCAGGCATAGCGCGGTTTGTGAACACATGGATTTCCTTTCAGCCATGAGTATTAACAATCTTGACATTTGTCAATTCACCATTATGGACAAGAAGGTTAACATACAACATCATCATCAACAACCATTAAGCATTTTTAAGCATCAACTCACCATTATTAACCACGAGTCAGCTGGTATACATAGTTAATCATGCATTAAACGACCAGTAACCATTGATTAACCTTCGTTAACCAACTATCAACGAATCATGGGCCATCAACTCGCCATCATTTATCATCATCAACCACCATCATGAACGAATATGGTTTCTGAACAAATAGATCTCCCATTAAGCTTAATCATTGACAACTGCTAACCAACCATTAGCCAAACATTAAACAACCATTATCCATTGAGCAACCTGCACTAACCAACCATTAACCAACCATTAACCACTTACCAACCTTGGTTCTACCGATACTTCATGAAGCACCTCCAAGGCGTTGAGAATGGGTGGCAGCGCCGAATCGAACTGAACCTGAACGATGGCGCGTTTCCAGAAGCCGGGCCAGTGCTTACTGGTTGGGAAATGGTTGGTTAGTGAGGTAGGTAGTTCGGTCGGTGGGTAGTCAATTAGTTTGGTAGTTAGTTCATTAGGTGGTCAAGTAGTACGTTAGTTGGTTCGGTAGTTTAGTACTTGATAAGCGTGTTTGTTTGTTAATGTTCAACGATATAACTGTCGATCGTGGTCACCAGGTGGCTTTGATCACTCAAGTGATTCTGAACGCAAAACTGCGGAGTGGGGTGTTTGACATCTCACCACCAACGTTTGTGAACCTTCATCAATGGTCATCTCGGGCTAATCCATCCTGGGTTTATTGACGTTAACTAACAGGGTAGATTGGCCAGGCGAAAATACCCCACAGGAAAGACGGGCGGGAGGGGTACCATTCCAGACATTCTAGTAGCAGTTGGTATGAGATGGCCATCACTTGTCGGAGAAACGCCCTTTTCATCAAGCAGGCATTTATTGATCCTCAGCCAAGACTGCCATCGTATGGTTTTGTGGTATAACACAAATACTGGCCATCATAATCACAGCGCAGCAGCGCCGGGAGTGTGGGAAACCCTACGTTTCTCCCTGCTTTCCTCTTTGTCATGGTGGACTCGGGATTGGGATCATCACTGCAGAGTTCCGCAGCATCAGAGACTTCACAGCAGTCGATCGAAAAATCATGGAAATCCAAAATTGAACCACCGTAGGGATAGTTCCCCCTAAAAAATCTGACAACGTATGGCAACCGATAACTAACAACCCTTTGGATACCTTTGCCACAAAAAACGAACAATCAGCTAGCACAATATGAACAATCAGCTACCATAATCAATAATAATCAACTGTGAGGATGCAACCTGCACGACAACACTCATCAAGTGTCTGAATGTTTCATTCGACATGACCAGGGTCTCTCACCCAGCTCTCGCCACAACCAGGGCAAGGTAACGACGACAAGAACAGCAGCAGGTGCTGGTGGGTTACCTCAGAAAAAATAATGGAAGGATATGAAAGGTACTTGATAGTTACTGATAGTTGCGGTTTGATAGGAATTGGTTGATGGCTGAAACAAAAACATTGATGGTAGAGTGCTTGATATCGAAAAAATTGCGTTTCAACCCATCCTCAGAACTATCAACCACATCGATCAATCCTACGATTTGTGTTTTGTTTTTCCTTTCGCACGTTGGGGTTGCGCTGGAACCTGCGGGCTAGGCCCCGAGGTAATGATTCAAATGGAAAACAAGGGTTGGGGTTGGCCCGCAGGTTTTCCATTTGAAAATTGATATACTGATATTATAATGTTTAAACAATTTAATGCATTAAAAAAAAAAACAGTTTTCCTCGGAAATATTTCTTCAATGATTGGGCACCCTGGGTGCCCTTGGCACATTGCTTTCCGGCAGGGCAGCACCACTGCGCCCCTGGGCGACCCCACATCCACCACCGCACCAATGACCTGTGAGACCTTTCCACTGGTTGCGGCTGGGGCCGCGGCCGCCTTAGCAGTGAGTAGTGCGCCAATCATCAATGGCTAATCGTTCATAGTGGTTCGTTGATGATGATGATGATGATGATGATGATGATGATGATGATGATGATGATGAAATCTGAATATTGATTCGCAAGGGTGAGGACTGCTGATTGATCAGTTAGTAATCTTGGCGAACTAACAAGGAGTGATTAACGATGCCTGGTGCACCAATCAACATTGATTCATATTGATTAGATGATTCATCCGTAGCTACTTGCGCATACTAATTAACGAATCAAGAGTGGTCAATGAGCGGCGACTCTATCCATCAATGGCCAATCAATAGTTGTGGTCGGTGGCTCGGTGGCTAACAAATGGTTCGCATCTCCCCAGTGAAACTGATGGGAAGCACTCTGAAGAGGCTATTGAAATGAATTCGGTGGAAAATGTAATGCATCAAAGCGACCAAAAAAAAAATCAAAATCCATTATGGCTATTAATCGCAACAAATGCTAAGTGCCACAAGTGAGTAGCACCAGAAAGTAGCACCAGTGAGTAGCACGCCGCCGAAGTCATGGCCGGGGTCCCCCGCTGCAAAGTGGCGACTGAGACGCAGCGCCGGCAGCGCCCGTGAGCGCAACGCCTGGCGGATCCATTATAGACATGTGGGGCCGTGTGGGGGTCTGGGATGGCCCGGGGGGTGCTGGAAACTCTTGGGGTAGCTTGCGGGGCCATCAATCGTGCAACTTGGGTTGCATGTGTACATACTGATCAACAAATTTAACGTACAAGGATGCATTGGCATGTGTCAGCAAAAACTTCGATCATAATGTTGTATGCGTGTACGATTTGAATATATCTTTAATGACAAGGCATCTATTTCACATAAATCTGAATATAAATACGAATACGATGCATAAAAAAACATATATAAAGATACACAATTTAAAAATTATATTATACGTGCGTGTGCGCGTGTGTGCGTCATAGCGGTACATGTCCAAGCAAACAAAATATCAAAAATAAAAAAACCTGTTTTTTCCTGTTTTGTCCCATATCCAAACCACCAAGATTTTGAATCACCCATGATTACCTCCATATTATCGTGGCTCAATACCCTGGTGCCCCCGCTGTTCATATCCCAACCACGTTTTTTCGAATCCTTGTAATCTATCCATGGCCGTTGGTCAATATTGGCCCAGTGGGCGGCATATGCGGATTTCTCCATATTGCGAACCTCGATTTCTCAATTACGCGAACCCCACAAGAAATGAGCAACAATGATGAACAATGGTTTGTTAACAAGGGGATAATGATGAACAATGGCTTATCAACAAGGGGATAAACCATCGGGGATATACCAACAATGATGATTAATGATTACTGTTTATTGCCATACATGATCCATAAACTGGATGATTTGGGGGCACCCCTATTTTGACAAAACCACTATAGCCTAGTTGTCAACCACGAAAACCCCCCCGGTGCCTGTGACCGAAGTAGCGGGTTGAACATTGTTGGCTGCAGTTTGTTACCGCAGTGACCCATAGTGATGTTTAAGAATCCATAATTCGTGGCTTCGCAAGCCACAATTAGGTTTTGAAAATATTGACTTTTTGGGTCTAAAGGGCCCATATTTGGATGGTACCTGTACGGTAAAAACCGTATTTTTAGTATTTTGCGGGCAAATAACTAGGCACCCAACATTAAATAGCCTGCCATAATAATTCTCTCTTCGGGAATTAATTACGTAGCCACCCTACATTAGACATATTACTACTCCAATATTAGCTACCTGGACAGCTTGTAGGGTCCGATCCGTCCAATGGCTAACGAAACCTTCACCTGTACAGAGATGCAAGTTCTTTCAAAAACATAAAGGCCCCAAAACATGGAACATCCAGTTTCTTGCGCCCTGGTTTTTCAGGAAAAATCCCAACCCCTTAAAAATCAAATTCACCGATAAATTTCTACCACATACAAAACATTTTTTTAAACCAAATGAGCATTCAGATTTAAATAAATCACGTTCTAAACAATAAATCACGTTTTAGACAAAACGACAATTTATAAATCATGATCCACTAAAAATTTTACCATATTTCACCCCTTAGAACCAATTTTTCCCCCTTGCAACGCAGCACTGCTCTGCCTGAGGGAATGCCATCCTTTCGCGGCAGAAACTCGAACCGCAGCGGATTCTTCGCAGCGCGGGAACCCCAGGACTCGAAGAGCCAGACTAATGGCGCCAATTTCTTAAAGATAGTTGTTTGGTGTTTAGTTGGTGCTTAGGTGGTCGTTAATTGATAGTTGGGTAAAGTTGAAAATTGATTGATGGTTTATTGGTGGCTTGTGGCGCTCAATTTTCCGTTGCCGGCCACCAACTCAAAGGAGCTAATGGTGACATTTGCCACAGCGCCAACAATGGCAACAAAATGTTGTTATTGTTGTTTTCTTTTGTACTCCATGTCCAAACACTTTTGCTACACAATGGGGTTTGAATAAAAAAGGTCCCTGCCAATATACATGCTTAACACACGGCCCTGGTTTGGCACGAAACCAACACCTCCCAATATGGTCCAAACAAACAAAAAAACTCACAAGGCTATATATGATACGATGTGTGATAGCATGTAGTGTAGTGCTTCCATGAATGCAGGGGTCAAATGGATATTGACAAAATGATGGACCCAGACAGCCACCTACAAGAAGTTCCGCGAATTTTCCATGCAAACCACGGGTTTTATGGAACAAGCTTGCATCCAGTGACCTTCGGTTCATTGTTTTCGATGCAAGAGTTGCACCTGTGGCGATGCATTGTGGCGGTTCGGCCAAAATGAACAAACGTGACTGTTTGGAATCAATGTTTAAACAGTGGAATAAATAATTCTGACAATAAAAGGACACTATGGGGGAAGACATTTAACTAGTGGGGTTTCACTCCAGTTTTGTAGGTACCAGCGACCATTCTCAACATCAGTGTTCCAAAATGGGTGGGCTACAGAAACAAAATGCTACATTACGAGGGTGGCTTTTCGTTTCCACACGAATCATCAAAATCTCCAAGACCAGTTTGCTACAAAACCACTTTTGATTCCATGATGCTGAATTGCTACACAGTGACTTTGCTTACCCATCTAAAGTTTACTAAAACGTGTCTCAAAACAGCCTGGGCAAGCCCCTGTTGGAAACTCACAATTACAAATGTTGAGCTGACTTCCTTTAGGCTTGCGCAGTACGCTGCTACTTTGGCCTTTTTCTTTGTCTGAAATAGTGCCAGCAAGTGGCAATTTGTCCAAACCCGGACATTGGAGACCCATTGCTTTGATGGAAATGGAAATCACGCACAAAGTTTCTCCCACGCTGATTCGCAACAAGTTCCACGACACCTCGGTGTTCAACAAACAATTGCTCAAATTGGCGTGGTAATTGAAGTTGCAACCATTTTTCCGGAAAAAAATTGTGTCAAACCATCAAATCATTGAAATAGGGATGTGAAATTTGGATGGCCTGTATCGGTGCAAAACGAACTTTCAGCAGGGTGGACCATGATTGTTTGTTCAAATCGTTGTGCAAACAAAATGTGCCGAAACATTACATTTATTTACCGTGTGCAATCTGCAGTGGCCAACCTGGAACGATCGCAAGCGACACGCCACTTCAAATTCAACACGGAGTCACGTAAACTGATGTTTTGAACCATCCGTTTTCAACGCAATTTTTGAAGAGATATTATCCAAATGAATCACTGACCAACGTTTGTTATAAACATGACCCTGACACATTGCTGCCCGCCACTTCGTCGCAAGATATGGTGAACATGCATGGCAAAATTTTGAATGATTTCGTTTGAAAATGGAAAACATCGAATGGCAAAATTTTGACACATTGAAATGGCAAATGAGATGGTGGAAATTTTAAATGAAAAAAACTCGCCAACATTGCGAAAAATAAAGGGGCGAGTTGAAGAAGCGAACCCAGGGTGAATTTGATCACCGGGTTCGCCTTGGTTGGGCCAAATGTTACAAACACAATTGAAATTGACATTCTTCGATGGCTGCATTCGACTAACGGCTCTGTTTGTTTTTTTTTTTGGTTTTCCCGTTTCCCACGTCGCATTTTCGAAGGGTGGATGCTTTGCAGGGACGCATGTTGCGGAGTGTCATCGTGCCGCACCCCTCAAAAAGGAGGAGTGGCCTGACACAGTGGCCGCATGCAAGCAACAAGGCGCAGTGTCATGACAATCCCCCTCTTGCAAAGTTCCAGCAATCAAATTGGAAAAACAACAACACTTTTTCACGCGCCGTATTGCTGCGTCGCATTTTTGGGCCAAACGCGCTATAGATTGGATGTCTACAACTGAGTGGGGCAACAATTTTTCATGCAACCCGCAGCGGCCAAAATTTCCAAGATGATTCATTGCCTATTTTTATTTGTTTTTTTTTACTCCTTTTCTCGCCAGGGCAGGAATAGGAGGGGTTCACATTGATTCCAAGGGGCGCACACAAAAAGGCAATAAAACCGTCACTTTTTGGGCACCAAACGTGGTTGCGACGGATCGTGTCTTGGATTGTGGTCGCAGAAGAACGAATCGTGCATCGAATGTGCGGAACACATTTTGATTGTGAGTTTGCGATTGCATTTTTGAAGGAATTGGAAGGTGGTCACACTTTATATGCAAGCAGTGAGCCTACACATAGTGCAGGAGTTGCATGTAGCAGTGTGCACGCCTGACTGTGGATATTCCCAATATGATCTGGAAACATTTTACGATGACTTGCATGTATGTTTGGAGGACGCCCGACGGCATGATATGATATTGTCGTGGGAGGCGATTTCAATACACAGTTGGATGTTGGAATTAGAGGGCGAATGTTGCAAGATTTGACTCGTTCATTTGGATTGATGGTGGCAAATGCTGATGAACACCTTGCGGATGCCGATGCGGCTTGGACATTTGAAAGCAGTGCCGGTGTGCGAAGAAGAATTGACTTCATTTTATGTGGCCAGTCCATTCGCTTGGTATCTGCTGGGGCGACAGTTTTCTTGGATTTAGGTTCTGATCACCGCGCCGTTGAATGCACCTTGAGCTTGAGTGGTGGCATGCCCAAGCAAAGGAAACACAAACAACGACAGCTGTGGAAACCCCGCTGGGGTGACCAGACGTTGATGTCTTTGTATCACATGCACTTGGACCGTGGTTTGGCTAATCCTGTTCCCAAAAATTTGGATGATTTGGAAGCCGTTGTCAAACATGCGTCTGAGCAATGTCGATTGCAGGAAAGGGAGAACAATGTTGCTCACACACATGAACCATGGATGCTACCGGAGTTCCAGGACTTGTTGCACAAACGCCGGACTACAAGATGTAAACATGACAGGGCCCATTTGTCCAAACAAATTCGAAAAATGTTACGGAAAAAAATGCGTGACAAACGCAACAAACGGACTGAACGGATTCTGACCGAATTTACTTCCTTACATCGCTTGGGTGATTTGCATCGAGACCCTGTCCGTCGACACGTGCCTGTGCACCATGCTCCTGGGCCACAAGAATTTGCTATATATTTTGGGGACATTTTTCGATCCGACGTTGGTCCGGACACCCCCGTGCTGAAAATGCTTGATGCTTTCATCGCCCAACAGGGTTTTCAAGACATTCCGCCCTTTGAATTGCATGAGCTACAACTTGTGTTGGGACAAATGCGGTGTAATACTGCGGCTGATGCTGATGGATTGGTGTTTGAACTATTCAAATTTGGCACTGTGGAGCTGCAAACTGGGTTGGTGAGTATATTCAATGACATGCTGCGTACTGGCTCCTTGGAACTTAAATGGCACAGGACTTTCTTCACTTTGTTGCCCAAAGCTGGGGACACTTCCAAACCCAATTGTTGGAGACCTATTGCTGTACTCACGGTGACGTACAATTTTTTTTCGAAAATGATCTATGTCAGGCTACGTGGCATCCTGGACGCGCAGCAGAGCATGGATCAAACTGGATTCCGGACAGGAACAGGCATCGATGATGCCTTTGTGGTTTTCGAATCGCTGTGTGGTAAATGTTTGGAGTGGAATTCCCCGGCGTGGTTTGCAAGCCTGAATTTGACCAAAGCCTTTGATCGCGTGGAGTACGATCCTCTTTTCCAAGCGTTGCTGGAACATGGCGTGCCTAAGCCGTATTGTGCTCTCCTATGGGTCCTTTTCCAACAGCAGACTGGGTGCCTACATCAAGGGGAAATTTTTGGAATACAAAGGGGAGTGAAACAAGGAGATGTCATCAGCCCCATTTTGTTCAATGCCGTCTTGGAATCAACAATGCGCAAATTTAAATTGAAATTGCAACCGACTTCTATGGCGAACGGGACCAAATGGCAGCGGGTACGTGCTTCGGCAAAGTTCAGGGTATCGCCGCCGTTTCCGGTCTCCGGCCTGGGCAGCAGCTCGGCCTGGCTCTTCCGCCGTGCCCGGGTGGGGGTGGCCAGCCCTGGTGATCGGGCTGACACAAGTTGTATCGATGGCCAGTTGATGCCCGTGATAGGCTTGGATCCCGTTCGCTACCACTTCTATGCGGCGGCCATCCGTAACAGGAGCGCAAATGTTCATGTCGGCCAGCGCCACATTGCGCGCGACGCGCCCACCCGCCTCGCGGCAGATTCTGGCCACCGCTTGTTCGAGGGCGGGGGCGGCGGCCGCCAACACTCCCGT
>VSDK01008770.1:300054-326058 GCA_009767595.1 Symbiodinium kawagutii | reverse complement strand
GGGGTGGGTTGCGAGCCGTTGCCATCCGCGGGTTGTCTCACCCGGCTCGGGGTCACGTTGGGGAGGCACTGGGGCAGTCAAGAGGTCGGGCCAGCTTGGTGGGTCAAAGCCTGTGGCACGTAGGTGTGCTGCGGCTGAAGTCACTGCCCACATAACGGGGATGCCTGGGTTATCAAGCATGGCAAGGAGGCGTTGGGCCACATCTGGAGCACGTACATGTATGGCGGGCAGCGCATCACTCCATGACGCCCAATAGGCTGCATGGCTTTGTTGTTGAGCGGAACGCAAGCCTAAGCCGCCAAGTCGGGTGGGGAGGCGTGCTTGGGCTAGCGCTTGTGCTGGGAGGGGGTCCGGAGAGCCGGTGAGCAAGCGGGCGAGGCACTGTTTGGAGTGGAATTCCCCGGCGTGGTTTGCAAGCCTAGATGTGACCAACGCCTTTGATCGCGTGGAGTACGATCCTCTTTTCCAAGCGTTGCTGGAACATGGCGTGCCTAAGCCGTATTGTGCTCTCCTATGGGCCTTTTACCAATAGCAGACTGGGTGCCTACATCAAGGGGAAATTTTTGGAATACAAAGGGGAGTGAACCAAGGAGATGTCAACAAAATGCCGTCTTGGAATCAACAATGCGCAAATGGAAATTGAAATTGCAACATCATGGCATCGACATTGGTGCGGGCGAACAACTCACAAATATCCGCTTTGCTGATGATTTCATGCTTTATGCCACGTCATGTGGTGATTTGGTCTACATGATTGAGGTTCTCATTGTGGAACTTGCGCATGTGGGGTTGCAGTCGAATCCAAGCAAAACAAAAATCATGACCACCCTTGACATGATGAACGCTTGTCACGTGGAGGTGGATGGCTCCATGGTAGAAGTGCTGCATGGTGCAAACACGCACAAATATCTTGGCAGATTGTCATCAGGAAATTTGAGGAAGAGATCGGAAACTGAACTCACACATCGTTTGCAGATGGCTGGGGCCAAATTTCACACGCATAAACATGTGCTGACAAACCGTCATGTGTCCTTGAAATTGCGGTTGAAATTTTTTGATGCAATGATTTCCCGGACGGCACTGTTTGGCTTGGCTTCATTGCCACTGCTTGCGTCCCAACTTCAACGAATCAATGTTGTGCAGCGCCGGATGCTTCGTGCAATTGTTGGTTGGGTTACCGTTGACAACAATGATTGGAAAAATGTGATGCGAAAAATGAACGAAAGGTTGGGGGCTGCTCTGGACATTTGCCCGGTTTGCTCATGGCCGGATTCTTTATTCAAACGACAATTTCGATTTGCTGCACGCATTGCTGGTTCAAATGGTTGGCCTGGATTTGCTGCCGTTTGGGATCCTGGTGAGAACTGGTCTACCAATTTTTTTCCATGCCTTTTCGAACCCGCGGGCGTCCACACCAAAGGTGGGACGATGTATTCCGGAAATTTTGTGAACAAAGTTTTGGTGAGTCGCTTTGGTTTCCTCATGCACGTCAACATGCAATTTGGTTTCCTCTGGAAACCTAATCTTTGCAATTTTGCCGAGAACAATTTTCGCTGTAGCTAGCAAGTTTGTCCCTTGTCCTGAAAGGACCGTAGCCATCGACTCGGACGGGCGAAGATTGCATGTCTGAAGCAAGCCCGGGCGAATTAAACAAATACAAGGGCGGCATCGAGGTGGGAATTTACCCAGTGCAAATTGAACAAAATCATGTGTAACGTCGTCCAGTGTCAGGCACCCGGCAGTTTCAGTCCGAATGCACGCGCTTTTGTATCGACAGTAAACAATCAACTTCGGTTCCCACCTGAAAATCCTGGACGCCCAATCCGGGGTCCAAGAAAAACACATCATTCAATTGCAGACCGTGGCCGGCGGAGGACGCAAAAAACATCCATGAGCTGGTGCCAAAGATACGCATCGTTCGCTAGGATTTCCCATGTGTTATAAGTCAGCTGGCCAACTCGGCGACAACATTCTGAAAACCAATTCGCCAAACATGTACAGGCGAAGGGCAATGTAATACATGCGCAACTTCCGATGTTGTTCTCATTTTTTCGGGCCATGCCTTCATACCGGAACTTGCCGTGAGGAACTGCTCTCGTTCATTCCCATCACGCAAAATTTCGTGCCATGGATTGGACCAATCAATATTTCGAGGCGGACCGACCGCAGTAGCCTCTGCCAATTGACATCCATTTGTTGAAGGTCCCTCTGGCGAAATTGACGGTGACTTGACGCGAGCGAGGCCACAGGCGTCATGACCAAGTCAAAAAACGGAAACATTTATTCAAACGATTTTTTTTTGTCAAACGATGCGAAAACGATGGGCAAAGCAACGCTTGAAAAATTCGAACAACGATGTTCCATGTTCAATTTCGTTTTTTCCAGCCACTCCGGTTTCTGGCGCGCAACCCAGTCATTTGTGTCCAAAAAAATTTTTGGTTTTCGTTTGACATGAAGCGTCATGGATTGAAAACAAGTACATCAAAATAGAAAATGAAAACAATCTGGCGCGATGCCAATGTTTTCCACAGTTGCGTGACAAATCACTAGAACAATCCGTGGCATGAAACGCTTCATTTTTGGAATGAACGGATGATGGAACATTCGCACGCCACAAACGTCAAGTTGTAGTTATAACAATTATGGCCGTTCCAATGTCTGTTACCACAAATTTGCACTTGTGCCCTTGGTTGAAAAGTGTCATGTTCTGGCTTGTGAACCTGCATAAACGGACTGGGAGACCCATACAAGGATGAGACAATTTACATAGGAGTTCCCAACCCCTGGTCCTTTGGAAGTTTTTGTGACGCCCAAAAAAATTGTCACAACGCCTGCCAGTCCATGATTCGAGAAAACAAAAAGATACAAACAGTTGGTTTTCCTCCTAAATGTGTGTTTGCAACCACGATGTCAAACCTAACGGCCTTGAGGTTGAACTATGCCGCTTCATTGGGGTCACTGCGGCGTGTTCGTTGTGATGGGTCCTCCCGATTGCTGCCGGTTCAAAATTTGAGCACATCTACTTTGCCACGATTCCGTGACAAATACTCAAGAAACAGTGGGTTTTGAAAAACCGAATTTATCTGCCACTTCTACCACCAAGGTTCCAATGAACGTTTTTGCAACCTGTTGCCAGGGTTTGGAAGGTTTTTCCTTACGTCAGACGCAAGGCCAAAAACAATGGCTTACTTCAGGATTACGCACTTAAGCCATTTTCATCCACGAACGTGTGAACTGAGCCTCGTTCATGAAAACATCGCGGTCAAAAGCCGGCCCTTCACATAAAAGGGTGCACTGTGCACTGGGCAGCGGTCCGGTAGCAGTATTTGTAAAACAATGTAGCTCAAGCGCGCCGTAGCTAAGGACGTTGGACCCCCCCGACGTCATAGCAACACATTTATTTTTTCGTTTTTTCTCGGAACAACGAAACGGGAGGTGGCACATGGACATCCCCGGGGTCCAACTGCACTAAGTACGCCGTAATTAGGGAATTCCCATTTCCAGTTTGCATTCTGATAATTGAATGAATGTTTTTTCACTTCACTGAATGAAATGGCTTGACTACGCCGTACTTAAGGATTCCCCGTACACCAGCCTAAAAAACAAAATCATTGTATAGAAAAATCGCCAAAGTTTCGTGAATGCCGCGCACTTCACACGATTTTGGGTGGAAATGGCTTAAGTAAGTTTAAGTACGCCTGATGGTATGTGTTGCCTCTCGTGATATGCGATAGGCCCCCCTGACATGCCATGGATCCTCCTATGCGTGGCTATTGGTTGTACGTGCTCGCCCCGGAGTATGCGCGATAAAATTTCGTAGAATGTTCCGGCTCCTACAGCACAAGGCGTTTTGCAAAAATTCATGGTTCATAACATGTTCATGTTTTTTGTTTTGCAAGGGCCTGCTTCGATGCAACCTGTGACCTGTGACCTGTGGGTCGGTTTCAACGGTAAGTTTAACACCTCTTGTTTTGTTGAATCGGCCTTTTCTCCGTGACAAGGCATGGATACAAGGCCACCAATGTAGGTTTGATTTCATGAACGTTGCATTGGCACGGAGGGACGCAACGTAGTAGGTCCATGGTGAAAAATTGACATCCACACTGAACCCCAAGCGACTGAGAAGACCAACCATGAACAAGCTGACCGCGGTGACGGGCGATGCTTCCATGGTATGCGCTACTTTCTTCTGTTTGTAAAAAAAATCCAAATGTACCCATATCATCAACAAGAATGTTTTCACACGGGCAGGGAACGACACATGTTTGCAAATATAGACCTGAAATGTCATGAGCACAAGAACTAGATGATTAATTAATACAAACATTACAGACGTGACAATGCACAATAACACACGCGTGCACACTTTCATGGAAATTTGGCAGATATAGGTTCGAAAATGTCCGGAAAAAACACTGCCACAAATGGGTCAGAACCCGCGAATACCCTGCAGACAATTGTAACGTGCATATGGCGTGTCTGTCGTTTGCATTGCTTATTGGTTGTGTGGCATAGTCGCAAACATGGTGGCGACTTCAATTGAAATGAAAACACCGAACGGACGTAACGTCATGCTCTTTTGACAAGAAGCGCCCCTCAATGAAATTTGGCATTTGTTTGTTGCTTCGAATCTTGCGGACGGAAATTGCAATCCGGAGAGGTGCAGTGCATATTGCGGAACGATTTTTGGCAGTTGGCATGTGGTCACATATCATCGCCAACTTGTAGCAAACAATTCAAAAGCGCGCGACCGTTCACAAGCAGCCAGCTGCAGAACTATCAACGAAAAGAATCAGAAGGAGGGACGGTTGACAGCAAAACCAAAATATCCAAAAGAACACTTCTACCCCGAAGGTCTCAACTCATGTTATGGTTTTGTTTGATTGTGTATTGTTTGCTTTTTGTTTTGGGCTCCATAGATGGCCATGCATCCAAAATCAAAGAAATATTCAACAGATGTACACCCAATTTCACGGTATTAAAATTTGGGTTCTGACAAGTTGACACTGTATTTCTTGAACGCCGATATTTTGTTGTTTTGTTTCATAGGGTTTGGCACAAAACAGAAATCCGAAAACATGAACTTTTGTGATACCTTTTTCCCCGCGTCTTTGTGTGGGGTTCTTATTTTCGGCACTTTTCCCGCCACCTTCTTCTCCTTCTCTGCCTCTTTGCCTTCGTCTCTTCATGTCATCATTGATACTTGTCATTACTGACCCTCCATCATCGTCATCATCGTCATCATCGCCATCATCGTCATCATTGTCGTCATCGTCATCATCGTCGTCATCGTCATCATCATCATCATCATCATCATCATCATCATCATCATCGATTACTGCCATCACTGATCATTGTCATCGTTTGCATCGATCATCACCATCATTGCTCGTTGTCGGCAATGATGATTGTCATCATGACATGCGCAGGCGTCTGTCTGGAGTCTGGCACTTCAAACTGTTTTTTGTGCTGGTGGTTTTGTCGTGCTGGTCTTTTTGTGTGGTGTTTGTTGTGCTGCTTTGTTGTTCTGTGTTGTCTTGTTGTTGTGCTGGTGTTGATTTTGAACTGGTGTTTTTGCTGCTGGGGATTTGTTGTGTTGGTCATTTTGTTGTCTTGTGCTGGTGTCATTCTGTGCCGGGGTGTTTGTTGGAGTGGTGATTTTGCGTAGTGATTTAGTTGTGTTGGTGATTTAGGCCTGGTGTTTTTGCATGCTGATGTTTTTGCTGTGCTGGCAATTTTGCTGTGCTGTGATGTGGAATCAAATGCATATTTGTGCCAAAATTGTTGAACAAGTGTGACGTTGTTTATGGTGTCTTCTGAGCACCTTTATGGTGTTCTCTTTCTGCACGGAATTTTGATTTCTTGGTGTTGTTGCAGCGGGTCCTTTGTCACGGTTACGAAGGCTAAAAATAAAAATGCAATGCCCTGTCTCTTCTATAAATGTTTTTGTTTCTCATGATTTGTTGCTGTTCTATTCATTTGCTGAAAGGGGTTCAAGAAACACTGTTTTCTGTTCATGGTGTTTTCCTTTCTGACAGTGGTGCTTTCCTGTTGGCCTCTGCTTGCACTTGTTTGTTTCCCGCACGCTTTGTTTCCTTCTACCTCCATCACCTTCCTTCTCCCTGCATAGATGCTGTTGAAATGTGTGGCGTTACAGGATCAGGCCCACTAATTTTGGCATTTTGCCATCTTTGGTCTTTTTGGCCGCTGCAACGCCACAACCAAAATAAAACTAGCGTTTCAGCAGTAGCAAAAAAGACATGCCATGCAAAAAAAATGTTGTAGATTGTTGTTATAGTCAGTTTCAAAACGTCCGGAAATGCACGGAAAGCCAAAATCCCACGGGTGTGTTTTATGTTTTTCTATGGATGGTTTCTCTGTGGTTTTCTACATTTGTTCTATCACGATCTGCCTTTGTGTTCTACATTTTTTCTCTTGATCCAGCGCCATGTCCTTCCGCTTTCCCCCCCAAAATTGGGGGGAGTTGAACGTTGCCACCCTCCTAGCGCCAGGGCAACCTGCGCCCAGGTTGGGTTTGACTGGTGAGGCTCTACGTTTGCACGAAGGCATTTGCAAGAACAAACATCGTTGTATAATCATTTATAATTAGTGGCTATAGTAGTAAACCATCCTCTTTGTGGGTCCACATGAAACCACCGCATCTTATCGAACCGCCGCGCCATCCATGGGTTCACCCTTCACGGCTACTGTTGCGTCGTCACACTTCCTCAGATCGCTACAGTATGCATTGGTTCTGGTTGTTTGATTCCGAAAGCTTATGGTCCTTGATGACATCAAAGATGGCGGTTTTGTTCGTCCTCACGTGTCTTTTTCGCGAACTCCACGGGCGCACAGTTGCGAGGACTTTAAGCCGTGTCTTCGTGATGACTTGTTGCTACAAGGCGCTGCTTTCTAGGCGCATTCTTCTTCCAAGTTGGGAGTACAAGTCTCCATCCATCGTCTCAAGCAACCCAAACTGCTGGTCCCACTCTTCTTTTTCCTCCAAAAAAAGCAACTCAATCCTTTGCCGCTAAATCTCCAGAACTAAGAAAGCATAGCAGCTCACGACGTCAGCGACTCCTCGCACATGTGTTTCAGCTGTCATTGTGGATCTATTTTCATGCTCACGTCTCTACATCTCTTTGTCCCTTAAACATCTTACTGCCTCCACTGCTCCGTATGTGAGCCACATTAGGTGGTACTCCAGACCTCGGCCACCCTCGCCACTCACGGTTGCCACTCACTTGCCCGCAGCCACGGCTGCGAGCTTTGCGGCTTTCTCACGCACGTCAGACATGCCACCGATCATGTAGAACGCAGCCTGTGTGGATGGCCCGGTTCCACCATCTTTGATCATTTAGGATGGTTAATCAATTAATCAGTAATGGCCAATAATTGCATGTTTGTGGTGTCAAACTGTTGAGTAATGGTTCTTCAATGACGATGACACTTGTTGAATCAGAGGTCGTGGTGACTTCTACTGGTGAACAGGTCATGTGGTGGACCCGTATGAAAAGCATTCGCTCTTGTCAACCAACCAACCAACCAACCAACCAACCAACCAACCAACCAACCAACCAACCAACCAACCAACCAACCAACCAACCAACCAACCAACCAAGCATCCCACATAGTAAAACCTCCAACTGCTGTGGTTTCTCAAGCCCGTTTGGGGAGCCCCAAAGTTGTGGTTGGTTTACTACTACAAACGGTTAACAACTAGATGATTTGGGGGTACCCCTATGACTTGAGAAACCGCCAACTGGTCGTCATCTTATGTGAAAAACTTGGGGTAAACATACCATGGGGTTTTCATGGGAAAGCATCTCCCACAAGCACTGGTTGAAACGCACAAACTTTTTGATGTCGTCAATCCCTTCATCGGTGCCAGGAGTGTTTGATCGATGGTTCATCCCAGACCTTCGTCCATGCTTAAAGTGTTCTATGTAGTGGGGCTCAGGAAACCTACAAGTACAGGCCAGACAAGCCATTCAAGTTTTCACCGAGTGCTTGGTTCACCCATTTATCAATGCTGTGGTCCCACAACTTAGGGACCATGTGAACAGCCATGGCTACGAACCAGCTGTAGATGATCCAAGTACTCAAGTGCTGTGACAAAATGAGGAGATCTTGCAATGTCAACCCAGGGTTGCATATCATGCAGCAATCCCCCTCCCTTAGTTGAAGTGACACGGCCATCGATCATACTACTGGTCAACAATAGATGCTTCATAGTAGGGCTAATAGATTGTGATAGTATGATTACACTGGCATGCTCAATGGTGTAGGATGGTTTTCATGGCATAGTTAATGGCATGTTTATTGGCATGTTTAATTTGGTTGGTGGTTTCAACCCCTATGAAAAATATGTGTCAATAAATACTAATGTCAACCAAACCACCAACCAGTGTTTGTATTTTTATCTAAAAAATCCGGGGTTCAACTGGTCACCTTCACATGCCGCGATCTGCGATCTGCGGCTCCATTCGGAGATGGGGCCGCCCATGGTGCGCATGTGTTGCTTATCTTTCATGGCAAACAAGCCACCATTTATGGCTACTTTACCCATACAGAAAAGGTGATTGAGCATTCATAGCTGGTTTTACTAATCAGGAAGTGGAAAATCCACCATAAATAGAGGGGTTTTACCTATCAGAAAAAGGATGATTTTCAGCTTTGGAGTTGGCTTACCAGAGGATATAGCTGGTTTACCTTCAAGCCAAAATTGGTCTTTAGGGTGACCAGGTTGGGGATGACAAGAGGGCCACCTTCAGAATGATGCCAGGATACTATTACAGTTGATTGACCATACTATTTAAAATTATCATGATCGGATTGATTGCATTCTCAAGCCTGATTAGCCATAGTATTCACCATGATTTACGGCATAATTAAGCGTGAGTAGCCAGACGGTTCACGAGTAATTGACCATATCATCAGCCAAGACTGTCATCATGAACTGAGATTTGGCTATGAAAACATCTAACCTGAGATCACCCAGCAACAGACCCCACCTCTGGGATATCATCGCAGTTGCCTGACAGCACCTCCTCGAAATCGTTGATCCTCAGTGACGCCAAGAGGTCCGGGGTTGATCAACTGTGCTGCTGATAAAATATATCCTTTTTAATATCACTGGATTTATGGATCTGGAAGATGGGAATCTACTAAATGCGGGTATGGAAATATGATGCAAGCACGTATGGTCGTGTATGTGGCTCCGTCACTTCACGTCATGTACGTTGTGGGCTGCTATGACCTATAATTATCCATAATTCATTTATGTCATGTCATGTCATGTCATGTCATGTCATGTCATGTCATGTCATCTATAATCTATAATTATACATAATGTATGATCATATACGCGTGCAGTTCTATAGGGGATAATACCTGCATCTCTTCAGTTGAAAGGCATCTAAGATATTACGCAACAAGTTGGTACCAGTGCCTCCTATCAAATTCAAAAAGGAAATGATGTCCCTGTCAAATGTACTTTGGTCTGGGTTGGGTCAAATTACAAAAAAATGTCCTGGAACCTTCTGACTGCGACCTCGCCATTTCGTACGGGTTGCAAATGGTTCCATCGACCAAACTTTCTTCTGACTTTTTCCATAATCTATAAAAAACAACGAGATCATAGCATAGAATCACCTCACCTTCAAGATCAGATCCACTCCACTTGACACGCAGCCGTTCCCCGACAGGTCGCACGTATCCGCGCGTTCACCGCTGCCTTCCCCGCACGCCCAGGCACGTGGTTTCCAGGTCCACGAAGGCACCGGGAGTTCCGGTGAAGATCTCGGCCACGAAGAAAGGCTGCGACAGGAAGCGTTGCACCTGCGGCACCGCTGTGGGGTTCGGCTTCGATGGGGAAGCTGATGGTTCCACATAGGTTTTACTATAGGGATCATATGGGGTTCATATGGGGTTGATGTTGATCCTTAGGATATCACCAGTGGATGTTGATCCTTCGGGTTTCATCTGTGGTTAGTTTTTCTTGATGGATGTTGATGATTCAGGGTTGATGGTGGTTAAGCTGGTAGCTGCTGAATTGATGGTTCATATTACGGTTTCCTGCGGGAGAAACCACTGGTGGTTGATGGTTGAATAAGCCGGTGAATTCAGAACGGTTTAACGATGATACAAGCGACCCTGTAGCTGGAACTTGATGCTTTTTTGTTAGATGGACTGAGGTATCAAATTCGAGCAACTTGCTCTGTACTTTGCCAGTGAATGTACAACATACAGACATACAATGTCACTTCTACTTCCAGTAGGACGTTTTGAATTCACTTCGCAAACATGCGTCTGTATGATCGGGCTGGTGGTTGCAACTCATCCCAAACATAGTCATTTCATCAAGCAACCAACCATTCCAAATATTTGGGAAAACCGAAAAAGTCAATCAAACGACCACCAATTAAGTCATGGTCAAGTGGGGCAATCCTTCAACTATTCAGATCAAGCCACCGTTCCAACTTGGGTATGGGTCAATATCAACCAACCAATAATGGTTGATAAGTACCAACAATAGTAGGGAAAACAATGGTTAATGATGGGAACCAGGGGTACGGGGTTTTGACCCATAGCCACTTCTCCACGTAATGGAGATCTGAGAAAAATCACAGTGCTCCCCGGTTCAAATGGATGGCCTGATGACCTGATGACGGGGATTTCCAGGGATTCCCTGTAGAC
This sequence comes from Symbiodinium kawagutii, assembly GCA_009767595.1. Taxonomy (NCBI): domain Eukaryota; class Dinophyceae; order Suessiales; family Symbiodiniaceae; genus Symbiodinium; species Symbiodinium kawagutii. The sequence goes on along the minus strand of VSDK01008770.1, from coordinate 315,360 downwards.
CTTTCCACCAATCCCGTGACACTCTTGGTGGATTGTGGACTGTTCCCGCTCTCGACATGGCTGTCCTCCTGTCAATGGTGCTTCCCATGTGGATTCATCCCAAAGAGGACATGCCATTGCATTGCCCCGTTGCGGCATCCATGGGAGTAGACACACGGTTTGTTCACCACTGGTAGATGGACATTACCAGCTACTGATGTAATGAGGGTTTACGAACATCTGCTCTTATGATCGTAGGAACCGGAAAAGTTGAATTGTTTCAGTAGTGTTCAGTTTATGGCTCAATGATGATTGATTCATCGTTGTATACCATGGTCCGTTGATAGTTGCCCCATGACTACCGGTGAATAGAAAGCACCTTCCTTTTTTCGATCTCAGCATTACAATTGCCATGCGCGCCGCATCCGCCTTGCGTGCACGTGCCACTGTGAGCTTATCCTCCTCACTCAACTCATCCATGCCCAGGATGGCGATAATGTCCTGCGGTGAGCACCGAATCAGAAAAACCTGAGTGGCTTCATGGTAAGCAATGGTCAATTGTGAATAATTACCAGTGATCAATCAGTGTTGATTCACTTTGGTAGTTCATTGACCATTCGGAGTGACTCGTTGGGTGAGGCCTGGAATAGCCGTCTCCGAAGATTATGGGTCCTTGCAGTAACAAAAACAAAAACCTTGTATCACCTCGGAAAATCAGGTCTGTTAAGCTGTAGGGTGATCATGTGTGATTGATCCCCTATGATTACTAAAACTGTTACTGTACTATTGTGCGAAGCATGCTGGATCATGAGCCATTGTCATAAAAAAGCGCAAAAACTGGCAAAAACTGCAGTGTAATCATATCGCTATACAGTTGATCCACAATTCACCAAGGTTTGGATTGATGACTTTCAACACATCAGCGGAAGGCAAATCATAGCAGCACACAGTCCATTTCCAACAACCCTTGTTGCGTCGCCTGCAGGGACTTGTAATCCTGGAGGATCTTCTGCCTCTCAAGCTGCCAAGTTATCCACTGCAATGGATGTCTGCTGAACGAATTCCAAACATCGCGCCAGTTGGTGGTTAGTTGCGTCCGGAAATGGACAATCATGTTCAACCAACCAAGCATTTCTTACTACTGGGGATTTGTTTTGACCACCAACCAGTTTGCTGATGATATAATCGTCCCCCGATGATACAATGAACCAATTGATGAATGATACAAGTGCTGGTTGTAGCTATTCCGATACCTGGACTGATGATTGATGAGCGTCCCCTGCACTGCTTTGAGAGCATGATCCCAGTTTTGAACATTGTACATCTCGATGCGTGAAACAAACAAGTTTGTGGAAGCTTGAAATTCACAAAGCATTTCACAGTTTCAAACAACAGGAAGACCAGAACATCTTGATCTGGCTGGTGGTTTTTAACCCATCCCTCCCAATTATATAATCTGCTTGTGAATTAGAGAATCATCCCTAGGTATGACTGAAAACATGTAAAAATACGAAACTAGCAACAAGTTGATCCTTCAACGATTTAGAACTCCACGTGGTGGTTTCTTAAGCCATAGGGGGACCCCCCAAGTTAAAGTTGGTTTATTACTATAAATGCTCAATATAGAGACTGAATTGGGGGGTCTCCTACGACTTGAGAAACACCCACATGGCACTGGGTCAGAACCCTTAGTCCCCCTGGTTCCCCTATCATTAACCATTGTTTTCCCTATGAAATGGTTGGTGAACTTATCCCCCATGAACTTGGTTGGTTAATTGCTTGACCCATAGCCACATCTGTAGCTTCTCATCCAAAGCGACCAACCAGATTCATCTACTGAGCTTCCACACGTGCTTCGTGCAATGTCATAATGTCCTCGGCTCACGGAGAAATTCACCGTTTCTCGAGAGCTGCGAGCAGCAACCGTGGGGACATTACGGCAAGGGAGACTCACCTGGCAAGGGAGAATCCCTGAGAATCACCACATCTTTCAGGGAAACCCCGGCAGAAACCATGGGATCTGACGGGCGATGTCATGGGGAAAAAACACACCAAGCTTGATCGGATTACCGAGAGACCTTGAGAAGTCGTTGGCAGAACCAGATCATGCCTCCGAATGCACCATCTACTAGACTTTACTAGACTACCAAGAAGGATTCAAACGACATATGTTTCTGAAACTGCCCAATCAGTGAGACGACATCAGACACTGCTGGCTATGTCGATGTCATCCGAAGCGGTGAGTCTTCCGCTACCGAAGGAAAATCTCCAGGGCTTCTGATCTGCCAACGTATTTAGCATGGAGAGACAAGCATGGAGAGCCAACCAGATCCAGTTTGACCAACTCAATTGTTGATGATGTAACCCAACCAAGCAAGCAAGCAAGCAAGCAAGCAAGCAAGCAAGCAAGCAAGCAACCAACCAACGCCCCGAACCCAACCAACCAACCCCAGCAACCAGCACTCAACCCACAACCACAAAGAACTCCGCTTGCTTCCACCCGGTGAGCCCAGTGACGCTGGCCCACGATGGAAGGATCCAACATTCGACTGGTGGAGTCCAAAGGATCCACCGCAGGGTAGATGCCCAACCTAAGCTGCCCGAACGTTGGTTCGTCAGCGTTGCGACTGGATCCCCAGTTGAGAAATAACGAAAGAAAAGAGATATCGGGAGATATCGAAGGCAAGGAGAATCGTCTGCACGTATCTCAACCTTTGGGCCTTTTCATGCTTGATCTTATATGTTTTGCGGACTGTACATAGTGATCATGGCGTGATTAATAGGCTCATGATCACAAATCCAATAGGTCGATACTTCTCATCAGCTGGTTCTACGAAATAAACAATTTTTAGCTTGCTCAATGTTGTGCAAGCAGGAACTGATGCTACAAGTGTTGGAAAGAAACACATACAGTAGCTCCGTACTGTATATCAACTCCGCCTGGCCTTTGTTGACTAATCTTCCAGTCATTGTTTGACTCATTTTTGGAGGTCCATTCATATATTAACCATGACTTGTTCGTTGTCAAATATCCCCTATGATTGAACAACATTAAACATTGCTGGCCACTTCAAAAAGTATTATATACTAGTCATATTATGACTGTTATGATTATTCCGTGACGATTGGTCATTCTCCCTGATAATGATCCATGACAAATCCATGATTCAGCATCAACCACTCCTGTCTATGATCACCATGAAACAAACCATTTTTCACAAACCATGATTACCTTCATCTATGAAACAAGATCAACAACATTAAACAACCATGAAATTCTATGAAATCATAGAACCTCACCATGACTGCAACCATCTGCAACCCATCCGCCAGCACCTGCCGGTTGAGCCGTGCTCTGCTGCCCAGGTGCTCTGCGATCTGCCGGGAGAGCACCGTGGTGGCGTCCAAGTGAGCGAAGGTGGTGGCGGGGGCGGGGTCCGTCAAGTCATCCGCGGGGACGTAGACGGCCTCACCGCCGAGCTTTCGGTGGGTAGGATGAGCAGCGCCCAGGGTGGCGGACAGCCAGGCTGAGGTGCACCCTAGGTTTGGTGAACGAAGCCCAGCTGAATCCATGGTGGTAACCATGACAAAATGGTTGTAACTCGCTTAGAAACCATGGGAATTGTGACCACTAAGTGGGGACAGCTGGGAGGATAATGGTGAATGGTGGTCTGTTGGATGGTCCATCTGCTGGTTCATCCGGGGGTCCGCCAAGGCACCATTTGTGACTTTGGGGTGCCCTTTCCTACAGATAGTCCGTCTTCAATATGATCATCATCTTCCACGGAGTAAAATCCACCTTCCAAAGGAAGTCACTCCCAATAGCTACCATCAAGCTGTGAGGGCGGCTTCTTGACCATGGTGAGAGCAACCGCAGGGCAGCCACCAATGGACCAATAGCTAGTCCCTGACCTCGCCTGCACGGAAGTGATGGATCCCTTCTGCGTGGTGGTAATGCGCTCCTGGCGGCGATCAACTTCCAAGGGATGGGAACCGCCAAGCTGCCTTTGGATACCGCTGCTGCAGTTGGGGCAGCAGTTTCATGCTTGCGGATGAGCGCTGGTGCATATTGCTCAGCAGCTCGTTATGATCTTTCATGAGCTCTGAAGCACAGGAACCATGCAGCTGATCCGGCTAGTAGAACTTTCCTTGATCAAGTGGAAGTTTTGAAAAGTCTTAAACGACTCAATGGTTGAAAGAACCAGGGTATTTGCTTGGGTCGAAGTCTGACAAGCAACTTTTTCATGCCAGACCAGCCACTGCTGCCAGTCAACAGAATCCATCTAGTCCAGGACCATTGATTGAATCATGGCAGCATCATGCAAAACCCTAGAAGTGAGGATGCTAACCACGAGCAGCAGAAAGACAAGAAACATCGCCTCTCACCACCACCGCCAACAACAACAACAAGAAAAACAAGAACAAGAACAACAACAACAACAACAACAACAACAACAAGAAGAACAACAACAACAACGACGACGACAACAACAACAACACCAACAACAACAACAAGAAGAACAACAACAACAACGACGACGACAACAACAACAACAACAACAACAACAACAACAAGAAAAACAAGAACAACAACAACAACAACAACAACAACAAGAAAAACAAGAAAAACAAGAACAAGAACAGCAACATCACAAGCAACTAAAGAAAACAAAAAACAACAGCCATCCCAGCAACAAGCCCAACCACAACGACCAAACCTCGCGCCTGCAGGGACGCCAAGTCGGTGGCCAAGGTGGGCTGATAACCCACGGCACTTGGGATACGGCCCAACAAGGCAGACACCTGAAGTCAGCATGGGATCCATGGGCGGCGCCGGAAGATCCTTGATCTATACATGGCAAGGGGTCAAGCAGTTAACCAACCAATTTCATGGGGGATAAGTTCACCAACAATTTCATAGGGAAAACTATGGTTAATGATAGGGTAACCAGGAGGACTAAGGGTTTTGACCCACTCGCACATGTATCCACTTTCGTCTCTCCATGGTGGTACCTCCTATCACCATCCAAGTCTGTAGCGATGACTGATCCAAGTAGCCATTATTACACTGGAGAAATCACCAGCAACTTCGAGGATTGTTGCTTGACTGAATTCTACTTATTCACTACCATGTATGGACAATATGTATACATGTTTCACCTGTGTAAATGTTTAGCTGGCGCTGTATCAACTTTTCGTCCCTTCCGTTTGCCCTGTTCTCCAAGGGGTAACGTTGACAAATTTAGGCGCATGTGGGTCAGGAACCGTGGCCGAAAGGTGACGAACACGAACAACATGCCCTTAAAGGCTTTGCTGGGATGTTCTGTCTGATTTCGGGACATGTGTACAAACTACCCATGCCCGGCAGGGAAAGCCTCTGTGGTTCAAGGTAAAACACTAACAACCTCGGGCTTTGTCATCAGTGAACCATGCGCTATGATCATCCGTGGTAACCCCCTGGTAATCCATTTGGTAGTCTATTTTACAACGGCAAATCCACTAATTCATGATTAGTTTCCCTGGGTTTCCTAGTACAAAATGATGATTTTCCAGCCAGCCATGTTAGGTTCCCGGAGTGTAATCACCACTTCCACATCCCGTGCACCTCCGAACCAGCTTGGGTGAATCTGAAGATGTTGTCCACGAACAGCAGCACATCCTGCGGGCATCGCGAAGTCATGATCATCCATGACTTTTGGTTCCTCCTGGTGGTTGACCCATCGTCCATCATTCATCAAGGCACAGCCATCGTTGCAAACAGTCATCAGTTGTTGACCAGCTCGCTGGTGATTCACCAAGCAGATTTGGTGCTTCACCAACCGGAAGAAATTGGCGAAAGTCAATCGACCATCCCAAATGGTTGGTGGCTATCCCCATTATTTGCAAGTTTGCACGTCATCCAAATGATCCAAATACCGCGACGTTCCAACTCGGTCAGCTGCTGACCTGGGAGGGACACCGTAGCAGCCGCCAATCGGCTTCAACCAGATTTTAGGTCGGTGGCTGAGACCGCACAGCGGTTCTGAAGTGACATGGCGAATAGTGGAAGATCATGAATCATCAAGGAAAACCATCATTAGCAAACATTAGCATCCCCAAAACCTGGATTTGATGGGGAATCATCTGGTAAACATCTTGCGTAATATCAAACCATCATCAACCCTCAAGGAATCATTCTCATTCGTTGTTGTTTGGATAATATGTTCTATCAACCATCGTCAACCATCATCACTCGACCAACATCAACCATCATGGACCATCAGCGCGAGCCAGGGCCGCCTGCCCCTCTTCGTCACGGAAGTATTCCGCCACGGTCAGACCGGTCAGGGCCACCTCAATGTTGAGCTGCCACATGTTGATACACCATGGTTGGGATTCCCAAACTGTGCCCCAGATACTCCTTTGGCATGGTATATCTACCATGGTTCACCAACGATTGCCTGGAAAATGACGTGTTTACCAACATTTACCAGGAAAGTGATGTGTTTACCAACCTGGAGCATGATACAATAATGATATGCTTTGATTACCTACCAACATTGACCCAAAGAATGATGCATTTATGCTGCAGCTTTGTAGGCAACGCTGCACGTAACAGCCCCCGATTCAACCAACTTAGAAGTGGCTGAAATGATCTCTGGGATTCACCCGTCGTCATATCTTTCTTGACCCATAGCCGCCCATAGCCATTGGAGTCTCTATCAATGCTGGTTTCCCCGAAATCAACTATAGAACGATAATGATTATGGAACGTAGCCATCTGAGTATATCGTACCAATAGCATCCTTCAAGAGAAACCATTGGTTTGGGGGGACCTGCAGGAGATTCTCACGCTAACATGAAACAACAGAAGCGAACAACAAAAGCCGTGGGGCATCTTGTCGTAACAACCAGTCGAGAAGTGTCAACTTAGGTTTGCTTTGTTATCATCATCAAATCATCATAGATAATCAAACCATGGATTATTGCAATTTCTCGCCAGTTCTTGACTATTTGACTGCAGCCCAATAGGGGCTCCAGAACAAAAGTGAAAGTGAATGACCTTGATTCATTGACATTCATTGAATATCACTAACTCAAAGCTAGAAATGGCTGATTCATTGGATTCATCCATAGACCGTTTCCCCTTCCCTCAGAAGATAACCATGGGTCAATCACCACGGACGCCGCATGGGTCCATCACCACCGGGCCGAGCTACGCGAGCGCGTGCACCTGGAGGCTCGTTCATCTGGCCATACACCAAGGCCGCCTAGCGACCAGAAACGGCTCGGTGCGGGATGGCTGAACCCAGCCGTTACGGGCTTCGGGGTCCAAAGTGACCCGCAACCAGGATGAAGCTTAGTAGTTGAAGCGCTTGTGTTGCTTCATGATTCAGGTTGACAGTTACAAGATGTTATAAGTGGTGCCTGAGCCAATCATCACCAATCACTTCATTCGCTCGATCATCTTACCAATGAATATTGCTAACCAACGAAAAACCATTCATAAGCAATCGATGTGGTGGTTTCTCAAGTCAAAGGGGGCTACCCCCAAACAATCCCTTGTGTCAACCATTTGCAGTAATAAACCGACGATAGCCCTTGGGGTCCAGTATGACTTGAAAACCACCATGTAGCAGTTGTTAAACCATTCTTGTTGGAACTATTATCCCCAATCAATCCCTATTGATGAGTACAATTCCCTGTGGTACTAACCACCATTTTATTCAGTCCCTATCATTAACTATTAGAATCCCCTATAGTTTACATCAATAGCATAATATATCAACAAATCATCATGGTATTCGCTGACAGTAGTATTGATTACCATTAGAATCCCCTATAGTCAGTGATTAACCACAGTATTTGATCATCATAATTTGTCATCAATCCTTATTGACCATTGATACTACAGTCAGTAATTAACCATAGTATTATGACCATCAATTGAGTAATCATCCATAGTAGTCAGTAATATTCATTATCAACCATAGTAGCCAGTAACAATTATCATCAACCATAGTAGTCAGTGATAACTATTATTATCCATAGTCATCAGTAATAATGAAATTATGGTTCATAATGATTATTGCTATTATATAACTATCGTGATTAATTATAGCTAACTACTATAATTAATCAATAATAATCATTTATAACTATATAATAGTAATTAACCAAAGTAATTATTCACTGACTACTTGACTTCATCATCGCCTCAACCCGCGCCCACCTTGGAGCCTGGAGCCTTGTCCTTCTTGATGACCTCAGCTGGCCGCCGCGACCAAGCACCGTCAACGAATGAATCAGGGGATAGCCATGGTGTGGAATTTTCTTGCCTGCCATCATCATCATCATCATCATCATCATCATCATCATCATCAGTGTTGTTGATTATCATCATTGTTTATCACAGATTGTCATTATCATTCATGCTTATTCACGTTCATTGAGTATCATCAATTATCATTGATTGGCATCATCAGTTTTGTGAGTTGAATTTCATTATCATTAATCATCTCATTAACTATCATTGTCATTATAATCATGAAAACATTATCATCTTTGTTGCTGTTGCTGCTGAACGTCGCAGCATGTGATTGTCAAGATCTGAATGTACAGTACCTGCTGCAGTCAACGAACACTGTTCAGCAAGTGTCCAAAACCCATTGAACTGCGGATTCATTCAGCCAGAGATCAACAACTCTTTTTTGCCCTGCACTGGACAGAAGGTTTGTATCGGTTTCTGGTGGTATCCAATCCTGCACATGCTGTGATGGGCACCAACCGAATTCATGATCGCAAAATGGAGCCCCAAAGGCTCATGCGAACTCAGACCTGGCAACTCAGAGTGCACCTAGTCGACCTCCTCCATCTTGGACGCTTCATCGGCAGCTCCTTCGACTTCCTCAAGAGGTGGCAAGTCATCGTCATCGCCAAGTCCCTCGTCATCATCATCAATGCTCAAGCCAAGCTTGATCATGCGATGAATGCGGCCTGCGAATTGGGTGGGCTCATCCAAGTTGAAGCCGGAGGTGAGGAGCGAAGTGTCGAAGAGCAGCCAGATCAAATCCTTCACGGTCTTGTCCGACTTGTCTGCAGCTGCCTTCTTCTTGAGCTCAACCATGATGGAGTGCTTCGGGTTCACTTCCATAGTCTTCTTGGAAACCATGTAGGATGTCATGGAGTTGTCGCGAAGGGCTTGCGCTTTCATGATGCGCTCCATATTGGCTGACCAGCCATACTCGGAGGTGGTCAAAACGCAAGGAGAGTCTGCCATGCGGGAGCTGACAAGAACCTTCTCCACCTTGTCGCCCAGCACCTCCTTCATGAGCTTTGTGAGCGGCTCGAACTCAGCCTTCAGCTCCTCGATTTTCTTCTTCTCATCCTCGTCGTCGATGTCGAGGCCCTCCTTGGTGGTGCTCTTGAGCTTCTTGCCATCGAACTCTTTCAGCTGCTGAGTTGCGTACTCATCAATGGGGTCGGTCTTGGCGCCGGGGGGGTCTGTCTTTGAAACGTCAAAGTCCGAAACCCACACCAGATTTTGATGCCAAAACTACATTTCAGGAATAAATAAGGCAATATACATGTATATAAAAATAATATACACACAAATCGGTCTTGATGAGCCATTGATGAGCCTTAATCTCATCAAGTATTGTTGTCAAAAATGGGATGCAAAAGGACATGCAGTGTCTACCAAGAAGGGAATACGGAATTTTCTGGCACAAAGTTCTGAGCGCACAAATGGAAGACTAATCCAATGGATTCATATACATTTACATACTGTGAATGTAGCAAGCACAATTTGTCGCGTTTTTATCACCCAAGTCAGTATGCTGGGGATCCTTAAATCCATAGAAAAACCAAATCCACGGCTGTGGCACACATCCCCTGTTTTTTTCTGTTGGTACCAAAACTTTTGCATACTTTCTGAGCACAAGGAACCATGTACAGAACTTCGATGCCCTTCTTTCGGAGTGTCTCCAAGAATGGAGAGGAAGAGACTGCTGCAATGCTCTCACCTGTGATGTAGAAAATGTCGTTCTGCCCTTCCTTCATGCGGTCGACATACTCCTTGAGGCTGATCTGCTCGTCGCCCGATTTGGAGGTGTGGAAGCGCAGCAGCTCGGCAATCTTTGTGCGGTTGGTGGAGTCTTCATGCACCCCAAGCTTCAAGCACTTGCCAAAGGCCTCGTAGAATTTCTTGTAGTCATCCTTCTTCTCAGCAATCTCTGCAAACATCTCCAGGCACTTCTTGACGAGGTTCTTCTTGATCACTCGCAGGATCTTGTTCTGTTGCAAGGTCTCGCGAGAGATGTTCAAAGGAAGATCCTCAGAATCCACAACACCCTTCACGAAGTTCAACCATTCTGGCATGAGCTCCTCGCAGTCATCCATGATGAACACACGGCGAACGTAGAGCTTGATGTTGTTTCGCTTCTTTTTGGTCTCAAAAAGATCAAAGGGCGCCCTGCGAGGCACAAAAAGCAGGGCACGGAACTCAAGCTGACCCTCCACGCTGAAATGCTTCACTGCAAGGTGATCCTCCCAGTCGTTGGACAAGGACTTGTAGAAGCTAGCATACTCTTCCTTAGTTGCATGGATCAGGGTCGATACTTTAAAGTGCAAATAAAAAGCATCTTTAAACGGACCGACTATAGTCTAGGTCGATTGTAAGTTGAAAATATTGGTGAACGAAACATGTCATTGTTTCTTCTTGCTGGTAATAGCTTCAGCTGATGCAGAAACTACTCAATTTATCGAGCCCCAGATTGTCAGATTGGCATCGGCAACGTCTACACAGCTCTAAGGCTAGGAAATCACAATTATCTTTGCGAATGCACATATATGTACAGCCAGAATTTGTTTGTGCATGTGTTTCACCCAGCTAGCGGATTCCATCCTCAGATAGCTTGCAAAGTGCATAGATGTACATAGCGCAACCCGGCAAGATTTGTGTGTCATAGTCTATCCCCGTCTATCACTTTCAACCCAATCACCGGAAATATCCATTGCTGGTCGGGTCTCGAGCTAATGCCTCAATTTACAACCAAAGTGACTTTGGATTTTCTATGGAAGGTTTAATTAATGTTGATTTATGATGCTATCAAAAATGCAATTTTACGTATGGTGTTAAGCAAGGTCAAGTACTTCAAGAGTCAAATTCACTGAATTGCTCAAGGGCGTGTACTCATATCTACAAGGGTGAAATGATGATTAATTCATGAATATCCATGGTATATTTTCAGTTTGAATCCATGTTTGCAATGCATGCTTCCTAAATCGGTTTAAGACTTTTTATGTGTATATGTGTGTGTATATATATATATATATCTATGTATATATCATGGTTTTTCCAGCCTGCAACAAAACCCTTGCCAGCCCTAGGGCTCAGGGCTGCTACCGCCAAAGCACAATGTTAGAGTCACAAGAACTAAATTCCTATGAGATTGTCACTGGGGCGACCCTGGTATGAGTCTTTGCAATTCTGAATCCCGCAACCTTGAAATGTCACCACACATTTCACCCCATCCAAATAAAATTCAAACTTCACGGGTGAGTTTGCATAGTGTAACATCTTTCCCCCCGCATTGCACCAACACGAAGAGCACACTCTCCGCTGGATATGAAGAGCACATCATTTTCGCAGAGTGCGTTTACGACGAGCTGTAGTAGACATGAACCATTTGGGTGTTTCTCAAATAGGAGGCCCTAAAAATGGCTGGTTTAGTACTATAAATGACTAATAGTCAATGCTTTTGGGGTACCCCTATGGCTTGAGAAACCACCATTTGCACCAGAATTTCCACCAGAATTTCCACCCCCCAACATGGATCCGGCTTTGCAGACATGACTAGCGGGCAATGTTTGTGCGACCCAACATCTACCCCTGACGCGCCACGGCTTTGGGCCTCCTAGGTCACCCGACGAGTCCCCCTGGTTCCCCCATATATTAAGCAGCAAGTTTTCCCTGTAGGGTTTTTAGTTATTATCCACCATAAACATTGGTTGATTAATATTGACCCATAGCTGTAAAGTTGGTATATATCCCCATTCATTGTTAGTTCTCATTCCCTCTTAATGACCATTTACTTGCTATTATTGTTGGTAAATATCGACCCAGTTCGCCATATCAAGAACCCTTCAGTCCCTGACGAAAGGTCCCAAGACAGGTGATCTGAGCTATGAGGCCGGCTGAGCAGTTCCAGGTCAAGAATCTACCTACATCAACAAGATTAGTATGTGTATATTACATAACTAGGTGATTATGATGTATATATATGTGAATTTCATTAAGTTGACATTAGTTCACTAAGTATACTTATTGCATTATCTCGCGTAATTGAACTTCGTGAGATCAACAAATGCAACCCAAGTTGCGTTCGTCACATCTTCAGACTTGCGCATCCACAAAGGTTTGTTCTTGTTGAGCTGCTCCCACTCATGAGAGACTTCTTTCACTTTTTTCGTTTTTTTCTTCTTCTCTTCCTTCTCCTTCTCCTCATCGACTTCCTGGCAGGAGTGCACGAAAAACACTTGCAGCGGTCAAGGACACACCTGAACTTGGTTATCTTTGGCATGTCTGTCTGCGTCTCATCAGTTGGTCAAAGAAAACCTTTGCAGTGAGTGGATAATATGAGTACAGTATGTGCTGCAAGCACAGGGCATGTATGCAATTCGTATCAATTCGTTGTACTGATTCCAAGAATAAAAGTAGTAATCAAGTAAATTGCAATTTATGTTGTTACAAAGTTTATTGCAATGAAAAAGTGGTCATTCAAAAATATCTGGTTTATACATACACATTCGGACAATAAGATTTAAATCATTGTAACAACACTGCTTGAACCCAAAATCTCTTATCACGCATTCACGCTCCTTACTATCGATTTGCAAGAAAACGCACTGCCCCAACTACGGGGTCTCCTCGATTTTGGGTTCATCTCCTTCCTCCTTCTTCTCCTCAGCCTCTCCCTCATCTTCACTGTCTGTGACTTCCTTCTCCTTGCTTTTCTCCACGTACAATTCAATCGGAAAGCCAATAAATTCGCTGTGTTTCTTGACCAAGTCCTTCAGACGGCGCTCCTCGAGGAACTCGGACTGGTCTTCCTTGAGGTAGCAGATAATTTTTGTGCCGCGCTTGATCTCGCCGTGCACAAGCTCAGTGTCTTTCTGGACAGTGAAAGATCCACCAGCACCACTCTCCCAGATGTACTGTTCGTCGTCGTTGTGTTTGCTGATGACGCGGACCTTGTCCGAGACCAAGTAAGCACTGTAGAAACCAACACCGAACTGTCCAATCATGCTGATGTCTCCGCCTGCAGCCATTGCTTCCATGAACGCCTTGGTTCCGGACTTTGCAATGGTGCCCAAGTTGTTGATCAATTCGTTCTTGGTCATTCCGATGCCGGAGTCCTCGATGGTCAAAGTTGAGTTGGTCTTGTCCGGAATGATCTTGATGAAAAACCTCGGTGGCAAAAAAATTTGCGGTTATTGTTGTCTAGCATTTTAAATTTTAATTGCGGTACACCCACCTGCTCAAATCCCAAAACCAATGAAGTTGGTGGCTGTAGGCCACCCAGGAACTCGGGCTGGCTCTCGATCTTGTCCGGATCGGTGATGGATTCGTAGCGGATCTTGTCCAAGGCATCCGAAGCATTGGAGATCAACTCGCGCAAAAAGATCTCCTTGTTGCTATAGAAGGTATTGATAATGAGGGACATCAACTGCTGGATGTCAGCATTGAAGGCAAAAGTCTCTGCCATAGCTGCTGCACTACGACTAGGCTTGAGTTTTACTGTCAGGTTTTTGGTTGGTCTCGAGCCAAATGTCAAGGATGTAAATGGAGATGTATGTCATTCATTGCCTTTTTTTGCGCGAATGTACGGGTGTTTTTGGTCCACCCACAACCTCACAAAAATACCATTACGTCTCTTTTAGGTTGATTCAATGATTCAATGGCGTGTCAGACAAGGTTTGGGAATCTGGGGTTGCAACATGGGCCGTTCATCCCAACCGGGCAGGCATGATCAACCATGTCTGCTTGGAAACAATTAGTGCTACGTTCTGCGCGCATCTTTTCTTGATACTGGCTCAGCATCGTCGACACGAGAGTAGCTTCGCTGCAGCATCTGTAGCTTCGCGACAGCTGATCCTGTGCTTCCCACAACCATTCGAGCAATGGTGAACGTGGAATGACAAAAATCCATTTTTTATGGATGGCCATCTGGCCACCTATCTTTCATTATCTATCTTTCTTTCATTATCTACCCATCTATCTATCTATCTAGCTATCTATCTATCTATCTATCTATCTATCTATCTGTGCATTCTTTTACAAAATATCATTTTTGGCATCTTTGGCGATCCGCGAAGTTCAGTCCGCATGTAGCAAAAGGATTGCGCATCAGCAGCGCGTGACAAAAAGCGCCAGCCGGGTGATAAAGGAGGCTACATGTGCCATCACGCTCACAAATTCATGCGCTAACATGCACCCTTTTCGGAGGGGGGCAGCGCTGCGCTAGGGTGAAGTTCACAAGGCTGCCAATGAATGCATGGGAATCAACATTATTAAAACTTCAAAATTTTGACATTGAGGAGCCCTTTCCCTCCGCCACACTGTGGGTCTCATGGCCACTCGCACATCAAAGAAAAAGAGCCGCGCGCACCGTCGAGAAAGCCAATTTGTGGTGGGAGGAAAGTGGGGGGAAAGCCGCAGTGTCCCGGTCAGCCACTGGCGGTCCCCGTGCGTGAGATCCAATCTGACAAGAAATGCAACAGAATTGCGCGGCGCTGCTCTCAGCCACGGTTGTGAGGCTTGCAAATTAAAGAAGAAAAAGACAAGCCATCCCGCCCCAAACTTGAGAAAACCATCTGACGAGAGATTACCGTGAGTGCCCCAAACCCAGGAAGAAGCTGATGTAGGGCAGGATACGAAAATCTGAAGTCAACCCAGGGGGAGCTTCCATGCGATAACGAGTTGGAGCGGCCATGAAGGGAGACGAACTGTCCACAGAAGGAGGCATCAGCCACTGAAAATTCGTCCACAGCCAGCACCATGTGACAGAGCGGCCAATGTGGCATACCCCTGATAAACCAGCAATCCTTCGTAGAAAGGCAAAACCACTGCGCCATGGCTCCAGGAGCGAATCGATCTGGCAAACCTCGGCTCACTCTTGTGCCAAATAAAACGTATCACCTATCATCAGGGGCTCGTTGGAAATGCCACAACCTGACACGGGTTAACGGCAAAGGTAAGCAGCCACACAGGCTGCTGCCATGGCGTCAGCTGGGGCGACGCGAGAAGCCCAGGGGGCCAAGAGACTGGCCGGGCCAACACAAGCG